>CAUYPK010005590.1:0-132447 GCA_963574355.1 Loris lydekkerianus | reverse complement strand
CTTTAAACCAACAAAAGTAAGGAAGGATAAGAATGGTCACATCATACTTGTTAAGGTACTCATCATAGTCAATATAACGAGATTTCAATTATTAATATTTATGCACCCAACCAAAATGCGCCATAATTTATAAGAGAAACTCTAATAGACATGAGCAACTTGATTTCCTACTGCTCCATAATAGTCAGAGATTTTAACATTCCTTTGGCAGTGTTGGATAGATCCTCCAAGAAGAAGGTGAGCAAAGAAATTTTAGATTTAAATCTAACCATCCAATCTTTGCATTTAGCACACATCTACAGAACATTTCATCCCAACAAAACAGAATACACATACTTCTCATCAGCCCATGGAACATAACCCAAAATTGATCACATCTTAGGTCACAAGTCTAACCTTAATAAATTTAAAGGAATAGAAATTATTCCCTGCATCTTCTTGGACCACAATGGAATAAAAGTTGAACTCAGTAATAATAGGAATCTGTATATTCATACAAAAACATGGAAGTTAAAAAACCTTATGCTGAATGATAGCTGGGTCAGAGATGAGATTAAGAAGGAAATTGCCAAACATTTGGAACAACATGACAATGAAGACACGAATTATCAGAACCTCTTGGATACTGCGAAGGCAGTCCTAAGAGGGAAATTTATAGCACTGTAAGCCTTCCTCAAGAGAGCAGAAAGAGAGGAAGTTAACAACCTAATGGGACATCTCAAGCAACTGGAAAAGGAGAAACATTTCAACCCCAAACCCAGTAGAAGAAAAGAAATAAGCAAAATTAGAGCAGAATTAAATAAAATTGAAAACAAAAGAATTATACAACAGATCAATAAATCAAAACATTGGTCTTTTGAAAAGGTCAATAAAATAGATAAACCTTTCACTAACCTAACCAGGTAAAAAAGAGTAAAATCTCTAATTTCATCAATCAGAAATGACAAAGACGAAATACAATAGACTCCTCAGAAATTCAAAAAATCCTTAATGAATATTACAAGAAACTTCATTCTCAGAAATATGAAAATCTGAAGGAAATTGACCAATACTTGGAAGCACGTCACCTTCCAAGACTTAGCCAAAATTAAGAGGAAATGTTGAACAGGCCTATATCAAGTTCTGAAATAGCATCAACCATACAAAATCTCCCTAAAAAGAAAAGCCCGGGACCAGATGGTTTCACGTCAGAATTCCACCAAACCTTTAAAGAGGAACTAGTACCTATATTACTCAACCTGTTCTAAAATATAGGAAAAGAAGTAAGACTACCCAACACGTTCTATGAAGCAAACATCACCCTGATCCCCAACTAGGAAAAGACCCAACAAGAAAAGAAAATTATAGACCAATATCACTAATGAATACAGATGCAAAAATATTCAACAAGATCCTAACAAACAGAATCCAGCAACACATCAAACAAATTATACATCATGACCAAATCAGTTTTATCCCAGGGTCCAAAGGCTGGTTCAAAACACATAAATCTATAAATATAATTCAGCACATAAACAGATTAAAAAACAAAGACCATATGATTCTCTCTATTGATGCAGAAAAAGCCTTTGATAATATCCAGCATCCCTTCATGATCAGAACACTTAAGAAAACTGGTATAGAAGGGACATTTCTTAAACTGATAGAGGCTATCTAAAGCAAACCCACAGCCAATATCATATTGAATGGAGTTAAATTGAAATCATTTCCACTCAGATCAGGAACCAGGCAAGGTTGCCCATTGTCTCCACTGCTTTTTAACATTGTAATGGAAGTTTTAGCCATTGCAATTAGGGAAGAAAAGGTTATAAAGGGTATCCATATAGGGTCAGAAGAGATCAAACTTTCACCCTTCGCAGATGATATGATTGTATATCTGGAAAACACCAGGGATTCTACTACAAAACTCTTAGAAGTGATCAAGGAATACAGAAGCATCTCAGGTTACAAAATCAACATCCATAAATCTGTAGCCGTTATATATACACCAATAATAGTCAAGCTGAAAAAACAGTCAAGGACTCTATTCCTTTCACAGTAGTGCCAAAGAAGATGAAATATTTGGGAGTTTATCTAACAAAGGACATGAAAGATCTCTATAAAGTGAACTATGAAACTCTAAGAAAAGAAATAGCTGAAAATGTTAACAAATGGAAAAACATACCATGTTCATGGCTGGGAAGAATCAACATTGTTAAAATGTCCATAGTACCCAAAGCAATATACAATTTTAATACAATCCCTATTAAAGCTCCACTGTCATACTTTAAAGATCTTGAAAAAATAATACTTGGTTTTATATGGAATCAGAAAAAACCTCAAAAAGCCAAGACATTACTCAGAAATAAAAACAAAGCAGGAGGAATCATGCTACCAGAACTCAGACTATACTATAAATCAATAGTGATTAAAACAGCATGGTACTGGCACAGAGAGGTAGATGTATGGAACAGAATCAAGAACCAAGAGGTGAACCCAGCTACTAACCGTTATTTGATCTTTGACAAGCCAATTAAAAACATTCAGTGGGGAAAAGATTCCCTATTTAACAAATGGTGCTAGGTGAACTGGCTGGCAACCTGTAGATGACTGAAACTCGACCCACACTTTTCACCATTAACTAAGATAGACTCTCACTGGATAAAAGATTTAAACTTAAGATATGAAACTGTAAAAATACTAGAAAAGAGTACAGGGAAAACTCTTGAAGAAATCAGTCTGGGCAAATATTTTATGAGGAGGACCCCAAAGGCAATTGAAGCAGTTTCAAAATTACACTACAGGGACCTGATCAAACTAAAAAGTTTCTGCACAGCCAGGAACACAGTACTTAAAGCAAGCAGACATCCCTCAGAATGAGAAAAGATATTTGCAGGTTATATCTCCAACAAAGGTTTACTAACCAGAATCCACAGAGAACTCATACGTATTAGCAAGAAGAGAACAAGTGATCCGATCTCAGGCTTGGCATTGAACTTCAAGAGAAACTTCTCTGAAGAAGACAGGTGTACGGCCTACAGACATATGAAAAAATGCTCATTGTCCTTAATGATCAGAGAAATGCAAATGAAAACTACTTTGAGATATCATCTAACTCCAGTAAGATTAGCCTATATCACAAAATCCCAAGATCAGAGATGTTGGCGTGGATGTGGAGAAAAGAGAACACTTCCACATTGCGGGTGGGACTGCAAATTAATACATTCCTTTTGGAAAAATGTTTGGAGAACACTTAGAGAGCTAAAAATAGTCCTGCCATTCAATCCTATAATTCCTCTACTAGGTACATACCCAGAAGACCAAAAATCACATTATAACAAAGACATTTGTACCAAAATGTTTATTGCGGCCCAATTCATAATTGCTAAGTCATAGAAAAAGCCCAAGTGCCCATCGATCCACGAATGGATTAATAAATTATGGTATATTTACCCCATGGAATATTATTCAGCCTTAAAGAAATATGGAGACTTTACCTCTTTCATGTTTACATGGGTGGAGCTGGAACATATTCTTCTTAGTAAAATATCTCAAGAATGGAAGAAAAAGTATCCAATATACTCAGCCCTACTATGAAACTAATTAATGGCTTTCAGATGAAAGCTATAACCCAGTTATAACCTAAGAATATGGGGAAGGGGGAAAAGGAGGGGAGAGAGAGGGGAGGTTGGACAGACGGAGGGTGATTGGTGGGATCACACCTACGGTGCATCTTACAAGGGTACATGTGAAACTTACTAAATGTAGAATATAAATGTCTTAACACAATAACTAAGAAAATGCCAGGAAGGCTATGTTAACCAGTGGATGAAAATATGTCAAATGGTATATAAAACCAGTGTATTGTGTCCCATGATCGCATTAATGTATAGAGCTATGATTTAATTTAAAAAAAAAGGAAAAAATTATCATTATCCCTAATCATCAGGGAAATGGAAATCTAAACCACCCTGAGATATCACCTAACTCCAGTGAGAATGGGCCACATCACAAAGTGTCAGAGCTGTAGATGCTGGCATCGATGTGGAGAGAAGGGAATACTTTTACACTGCTGTTGGAACTGCAAACTAATACAGCCTCTTTGGAAAGACATATGGAGAATCCTCAAAGAACTAAAATTACACCTTCCATCTGACACCCATTACTAGGCATCTACCCAGTAGAAAAAAATCATTTTACCATAAGGACATTCACCCTAGAAGGTTTACTGCAGCTCAATTTATAATCACCAAGATGTGGAATCAACCTAAGTGCCCAACAACCCATGAATGGATTAATAAACCGTGGTATATGTATACCATGGAATACTATTCAACCATGAAAAGATGGACTTTACGTCTTTTATATTTACCTGGATGGAGCTAAAGAACATTCTCCTTAATAAAATATCACATTATTGGAAAAGCAAGTATCCAATGTACTCAATGCTAATAAGAAACCAACAGGAAGATAACTACATGCCCACACAAAAGAAAAACATGATTAAATTCCAGTGGGGGGGGGGGGAGGGATATGGAAGAGGAGAGAAGGGAGGGGTCACAGTGGTCACAATGTGAGGGGATATATGGCACACTCCACAGGGGAAGAGCTCAACTACAACTTAGACTTTGCCTGACAAATGCAAACAATATAGCCTAATTATTTGTACCCTCATACTAATCTGAAATACAAATAAATAAATAAATAAGTAAAATAAAGCCAGGTATCATCCCACCCTCAGACTGAGTTTGAGCTGATATAGCTGCAGCCTTATCCAGCTAAGAAGGGACAAGGGAGCCCAAGCTCTCCTACACAAACCTAAGACAATTCTCACTACCCTACTGCACAATGGACAGCACTCCCCACATCTTGCCTATGCTGTTTGCCTGGAAGGGGCCCCATCCTCTCTAGTCACAGACCCAAGGTACCAGTCTGTAAGTAAAAGTGTTCCCTTCTCTCCACATCCATGGGCAGCATGTCACCCTTGGGTTGTGACTGGGTGACACAGCTGCAGCCCTGAACATCAGAGGAGATATAGGGGAGCCCAAACTAGCCATATACTCCTAGAACAACTCAAACCATGCTGTTACGGGCTTTGGTGAAACAAAGACCCAAGCAGACAACACTTCCCCTAGCATCTTGCCCACACAGTTTGCCTGGAAATGGCCCACCCCTTCTGATCACAAATCTAAGATAATATTTAGGACACTTAAAGCTGGGCAGCATGTTGCCATCAGGTTGAGTTCAAGGTAACATAGCTCCAGCTCTACCCAGCTGTGAAGGGACAGAGAGCCCAAGCTCTCCTACACACACTTAGAAACAATATAAAAAGAACATACCTCAGAGGAATAAAAGCCATATATGACAAACCCATAGCTAACATCATACTAAATGGGGAAAAGTTGAAAGCATTCCCCGTAAGAACCAGAACAAGACAAGGGTGCCCACTGTCACCACTTCTATGTAACATAGTATAGGAAGTCCTAGCCAGGGTAATAAAGCAAGAGAAGGAAATAAAGGGCATCCAAATTGGAAAAGAGAAATTCAAATTATCTCTATTTGCACTGATACAATCTTATGCCTAGGAAACCCTAAGGACTCCTCTAGATGGAGTCCAGATTTGATGAATTAATTAAGCAAAATATCAATTTATAAAACCAATGAACAAAAATCAATACCATTTTTATACACCAACAACTAAGCTAAAAAAGAAGTTAAGAATTCAATCCCATTTACAATAACTGCAAGGCAAAAAAATATCTAGGAATAAACTTAGCCAAGGAGATAAAAGATCCCTACAAGGAACTACAAATCACTGATAAAAGAAATCACAGATGACACAAACAAATGTACAGACATCCTGTACTCCTAAATCAGAAGAATCAATATTATGACAATGACCATATTGCCCAAAGAAATCTGCAGATTCAATGCAATTCCTGTCATAAATAGATTGAGATTACACTGTATGTGCTAAAATTCAATAAGAATAAAGAATGATAATAATTGAAAATACTAAGTATAGATTAATACATATTTATATAGATAGAAAATATAAGAGAATCATCAGAAAAATTACTTACAGGAGGGTTCAGAAACTTGCTGAATATAAAATCTACACACAAAAATCAATAGCATTATTTTGAGAAGCAATAATTAATTAGAAAATTTAGTAAGGGGGCAAAAAGACCATTTACAGTAGCAACAAACATTATAAAACTTCTAGGAATAAACCTTAAAAAAAAGCACTGAAGATTTATGGACAAAATTATCAAGCCTATATCACAGGAAATGTTTAAAAATTCCTGAATAAATGGAGAAATAAATCATTAATTATAAGACCCAATATTATTAAAATGTTAATTCTTCCCAAATTGCAATATGTGCTAAAAATGGTTCCAAGCAAATTCCCAAGAGTTTTTCGAGCACTTAAAATGATTTTAAAATTTAATTCAAGGACAATAGCATATGAATAATTAAGATACTTTTTTAAAAAAAATTTTTGGGATTCATTAAGGGCACAAAAAGTTAGGTTACACTGATTGTACTTGTTAGGTAAAATTCCTCTTATAATTGTTTCCCACCCCCAAGAGGTGTGCCATACATCTTGATAATTAAGATATTTTTCAAAAGAACAGCAAAGGAGAAAACTGGCCTACCAGTTAAGACATATTAAACATCTATATTAATTAAAACAGATGTGGATGCAGCGAAGTGCAAATAGTTTGGTAGATCAGATTAAAGAACTGTGGAAACACCTCTAGCTAGCATCTAAATTTCACAATTCCAAATGTGAACCCCTCATTGTATCATCCCTCCCATCCTACTCTTCCCTCTATATTCTCCATTTCAATTGATAGTCACACTGGAATCTGGTTATTTAACACAGTAGGAAAAGTACTTCTGTCCATTTCCCTAGGACTCAATTCCTCACTTTGCCATAATAGGACTGGTTATGACATAATCTCTGAAAGTATACTAGGGCCAGGGGTAATGAGGTCTATAGAAAAGACTAGAATCTTTTAATTATTCTTCTCCCCACGTTTACAGAGGTCCCCTGAGGTTCTTTCATCTCTGTAAGGCCTTTGGTTTTATGAGCTTCTCAGGAGAGGCATGAAAATGGGGCAATACTCAATGTCTACAAATTGAAGAAGGAAACCAATGCAATTTCTATTCTTTCAAGGAGCTCTGAAACAATAAGGAACACAAAGTGTCCAACTCTGTGTGGGGTAGTGAAGGACATCAAGTTATCTCATGAAAATTCTTAGCACCTTTATCATCACTTAGCACTATTACATCCCTCTAAGTGCATGACCAAATGCAGTTATAATTTGTTCTGCCTCCAGAGAGTCACAGTAAAAATCAACTCAAAATGGATTAAGTGCACCAGCTTGCCCTCTCCACCCTGCCTTTCCCAGCATTTAACCTGAGCTCTCAGCCTCAGAAATAATGAGAGCTGAGAAATAATTACTCACAGGTAATTCCCACTTTCTTAAGGAAGATCTACGTCAATTTATGTTGTAGCTTGTCCTCTGAATTAAAAAATAAAAAAAAGAAAGAAATACATCATCACAAGGCCTTATCTCTACACTGACCCATCAGGACTAATCAGGAAAACGTCACTGTTTTCATTTGGCAGCAGAAAGTTGCTTTCTAGAAATTTAGCTATGTTGTGCCTAATTAGAGGCATAATTGATGTGGTCATTTGTATAAAGAAGAACAAGGGGAAGAGCAGAGATACGGTGGGAAGGTGGAAGATTGGGCTTCAGGAGTCTGAAGCAGGACACTGAGTGCAAGCAATCCCACAGGTAGCCTCCCTCACGGGTATGTAAATCAGGAAGGAAAATGACACTGAGTTCCACCTTTCATGAAGGAAGATAAATGAAGCTGCAATCTTAAGAACCTAGAACATCATCAAGGCAGGCAGGACAAAGGATGCATTTCCCTCACACTGAAGTCACATGATAACTCCATTTTCCACACCTCCATCAGGGCCCACTAGCTTCATCAACAATAGTACCAATAATGATGAGACCCCCATCTGCTCCCATTTTAAAACCATGCTGTTCCATACAATTTATTCAATCTGTTTATTCTACAAATAACTGAACAAATCCTATATGCATATCACTGTATTACCTTTTGAATAAGATATAAAAGATACCTACAGCCTGTGTACTCAGAGCTCCCTTACCACTGGGAATAGTCATTACTTATTTAATTTTATGTTTTCTCCCCTAGGTCATTATTGCCAGATGGCAGGGACTTTGCCTATCTTGTTTATTACTGTATTTCCAGAAAAAGGTTGTCTGGCACACAGGTGATAATGAATGAATGATCTTTTTCCTTCTGTCATTAACAATGTAAGCCAAACAAACAAATGGAATAAATTAATTAAATGCATAAGTAATAAAGTCATTTAATTCTCTTCCTGAATTATAAATCTGGCATATGAATTCAATATTATACTACATTATTTCTGTATGTTTGACATCTTTGTAATTTATGACAACCTCCACTAAGAGAACTCCGTTGATATTGCTAAAAAGAGGTGCTGAATTATATAATGATAAAGAGGATGATCTTCCGAGAAAACATAACAAACCTGAATGAGTATACACCTAAAAACAGAGTATCAAAGTACATGAGGCAAAAATTTAAAGACCTACAAAGATAAATAGATAAACCCCCTATTCCTGTTGAGGACTTCAACGCCCCTCTATCAGAAATAGATCCAGGAGGCAGAAAACCAGTCAGGATACAGTTGAACTCAACAATACTATTAATCAACTGGACATAATAGACATGAAGAAACTTCTTTACCCAACCATAGCAGAACATACATTCTTTTCAAGCTTACATGGAATATTAACAAAGACAGATCACATTTGGGGCCATAAAAAAAAATTTAACAAACTTTAAAAAATAGAAATCATTCAATGTCGATTTTCATACTATAGCAGAATTAAGCTAGAAATCAACAAAAAATAGCTAGAAAATCCCCTCAAATTTGGAAATTTATGGTATTGAATACATGTATTAGAAAAGACAAAAGATCTAAAATAGGTCACCTAAACTTCTACCTTAGGAAATTAGAAAAAGAACAAATTAAATCCACAATAAGCAATAACAAAAAAAGAAATTATAAAAGAGCATGAACAAATGAAACTGAAAATCAATAGAGAAAGTAATAAAGAAATAAAATCAACAAGATTAAAAGCTGGTTCTTTGAAAGTATCAATATGTCAACAAAATCAATATGCCGATAGCCAGGCTAACTAAGAAAAAAAGAGATAGACCTTAATTACTAATATCAGAAATGAAAGAGAGGATATAACTAGCAATCTCATGAATATTAAAAGAATAATAAAGGAATGCTTTGAACAACTCTATGCCCACAAATTTGACAAGGAGACGAAACAGACCAATTCCTCGAAAGACACAATATGCCAAAACTCACTCAAGAAGAAATAGACAATCTGAATTGGCCTATACCTATTAAAAAATTGAATCAATAATTAATAATCTTCTAAAATAGAAAGCTCAAGGACCAGATGAGTTCACTAATAAATTCTAACAAACATTTGAGGAATAAATTATACCAATTGTCTATAATGTTGTTCAAAAGAAAGCAACAGAAGAAATATCTCTTAACTCATTCTATAAGCCCAGCATTATGTTCATATCTAAACCAGATGTAGACATTACAGAAAAGAAAACTCCATACTGATATCTCTCATGAACACAGATGCAAAAATTCATTTAAAAAAGAAAAATTTTCCAATAATGCATAAAAATAATTATACAACACAACCAAGTAGAATTTATTCTAGGTACGCAAGGCTCAGTCAACATCCAACAATCAATTAAGTGAATCCATTGCATTAAGAAGCTAAAGAAGAAAAATCACATAATCATATCAATTGATGCAGAAAAAGCATATGACAAACCCAATACCCATTCATGATAAAATCTCTCCATAAATTAGAAATTGAGGGGAAATTGCCAACTTGACAGAGAATATAAACAAAAACCTATAGCTAACAATATACTTAACAATAAACCTGAAGCTTTCCCACTAAGATTAGGAACACTTGTTAGTATGTACCCTCTGCCTACTGTTTTTCAACATTACACTGGCATCCTAGCTATTAAAATAAGATAAGAAAAGGAAATAAAAGTTATAATGATTGGAAAGGAAGAAATAACTGTATTTTTTGCAGATGACATTCCTGTAAAAATCCAAAGGAATCCAGAAAAATACTCCTGGAATTAGGTGGCAATCATCACAGAGTTGCAGGATACACCAAAATCAATCACTTCCTTGTATGTTAGCAACAAGCAAGTGGAATTTGAAATTAAAAACATAATTTACATTGACACCCCCCAAAATGAAATAGGTATGAATCTAACAAAATATGTATAAGATCTACATGAGGAAAACTACAAACTCTGATGAAAGAAATCAAGGAAGAACAAAATAAATGAGGAGACAGTTCATGCTTAAGGATAAAAAGACTTAATATTATCAAGATGTCAGTTCTTCTCAATTTGGTCTATAGATTCCATACAATCCCAATCAAAATTCCAGTAATTTATTTTACAGATATCAACAAATTGATTCTAAAGTTAAATGGAGAGGCAAAAGACCCAGAATAACCAATACAATATTGAAGGAAAAGAATAAAACTGGAGGACTGATACTACCCAACTTGAAGACTAATGATTAAAAGTTACAGTAACCGGCTCGGCACCCATAGCACAGTGGTTATGATGCCAGTCACATACAACGAGGGTGGCAGGTTCGAACTTGGCCTGGGCCAGCTAAACAACTGCGACAAAAAAATAGCCAAGTGTTCTGGTGGGTGTCTGTAGTCCTAGCTACTTGGGAGGCTGAGATAAGAGAATCCCTTAAGCCCAAGAGTTTGAGGTCACTGTGAGCTGTGATGCCACAGCACTCTATCAAGGGCAACATAGTGAGACTGTGTCTCAAATATTTTTATTTTTTATAAACATCAAAAATCAAAACATCCAAAAATCAATTAAGATAATTGATTTATAATCAATGATAAATCAATCAGTTTATTAAAAATAAAAATAAAAGTTATATAACCAAGACAGGATAGTATTGGTGAAAGAATAGGTAAATAAATCCATGAAGCAAATTAGGAAACCCGGAAATAAATCCTCACAAATATAGTCAATTGGTCTTTGATAAAGGAATAAAGGCAATGTGATAATATCATTTGGAGAGAAGATAATCTTTTCAACAAATGGTGCTGGAACAATTGGATATCCACATGCAAAAATGAAAAATGGATCTAGACACGTATCTTACACTCTTAGCCAAAATGTATAAAGCACTCTTAAGACTCAGCCAAAGAACACAAACAACCCAACTAAAAAATGGGCCAATGGCCCTAATAGATACTCTGTGAAAGAAGATAAACATATGGTAAATAAGCATATGGAAAGATACTCTACATCATATATCATCAGGGAAATATAAATTGAAACAATAAGAGATACCACTACACACTTATTAGGCCAAAATTCACAACACTGATAACACCAAATGCTGGCAAGGATGTGAAGCAACTGGAGTAATTGTTCATTGCCCGTGGGAATGCAAAGTGGTATAGTCACTTTAGAAGACAGTTTGGTGACTCCTCATAAAACTAAAAGTACAATTACTATGCAATCCAGTAATTACATTCCTTAGTATTTACCTAAATGAAATAAAAACTTATGATCACATAAAAACCTGCATGTGGATGTTTACAGCAGCTTTATTCATAACTACCAAAATTTGGAAGCAACTTCAGTATGTAAATGAATGAACTGTGGCATATCCAGACAATGGAATACTATTCAATGCTACAAATTAATGAGTGTTAAGCCATGAAAAGATATGAAAAAAACTTAAATCACTAAGTGAAAAGCCAATCCAAAAAGTCTAAATACTTATATGATTCCAATTATATGACATTCTGGAAAAGGCTAACCTATGAAAACAACAAAAAGATCAGACATTGCCAAGGGTTAGGGAAAAGAGAGGAATGATCAAAGCACAGAGGAATTTTAGGACCATACACTGTGATAACTATAATAGCAGATACATGTCATTATACATTTGACCAAACCCATAGAATGTACAACACCAAGAGAAAACCCTAATGTAAACTATGGGCTTTGAGCCACACAATTATGTCTGTGTAGGTTTTTGAGTTGTAACTAATGTATACTCTGCTGGGGGAGGTTGATAATAGAGGAGAATATGCCTATGTGAGGTTAGAAGGTATATGGGAAATCTCCATACCTTCCTCTTTATTTTGCTATCAATCTAAAACCATTCTAAAAAAAATACATTTTGTGGGTGATGGGCATACTTATAACCCTGATTCAAGCATAACCAAATCCATATATGTAATCAAAAACATTTTACCCTATAATATTTTGAAATTAAAAATATAAAGTCTATTATAAAATTTAAAAAAAAAATAAAGAGTACTCAAAAGAGGTATTCTTTATAGACATGAGTATAAACACCAAGTGGGTAAGCAATATTTTTACAAAATGGGGATTGTGTGAGGCCCGTCCTCATCTGAGTATGGGGAAAAGGAGTTAAATTCCTTTTGAGGGAAGATAGAATCTCTAGATAGTGTCAGAGAAACCTAGCTCTGGAAGGAATCACCCCACCACCAAAGGACATCACCTGAACTTATTTTTCAGATTTCAGGATAAAGGTTGTCCATTAGGAATCTAGAGTGCTCAGACAGAAGTAGGCTTGCAGGTGCCAGAGTAGGCTCGAATGACAAACTCACTGCCCCCCTGTCACTTCAAAGTATAAAACTACAAGAGTAGAAGAGGAACTTTCTGGCTCCTTTGCCATGACTCAGAGAAGATTTTAGTATATTTGGGAGCAGCCAAGAGGGAAGAAAACACAAACATAGGAGGATGAAGAGTAGGAGGGGAAAATCATTCCCTTTTCAGGCTGAGTGTGCTTGCTAGAAGATTGCTGAGGTGTTTCTCTTTGTTTAGAAAGGAGGAATCGATGCTTGCATCTAAACTACATCCTAATTAGAAGCCAAATCAGGCAAAGTCTCTAAACCTTTCACTCCTTGAAAAGAAAAAGCATCACCACATTATCACTCTGCAAAATGGAGTCATTAATATCCAGTAAAACATAGAAACTGTGAAAAAGACTGTGAAGCACACAGCCACCAGAATTTAGCAACACATTACGCAAGAATGAGTAATAAGCTCCAGTAGCAGTGGTGGGGGTTGTAATGAATAAATTCTGCTCTAACAAATGAAGTCACCTAATTCTCTTCCTAAATAACAAATCAAATAGACCAGAAACAAGTGCTAGTTATGAGTTGGGGGAGGGAGTGTTTAGAAAAACTTACAATTGGAGGCTGTTTCAGAGAAACGAATGTAAATGAATTCAGTCATAGGTGGTAAGCTCAGTGCCTTACAGCAGCAAATGTGTGCTAGTGAAGACAAAGGATGCCATCAAGGCTTTGCTTCTATGAAGCAGAGCTGAAAAATACAGAAAAGCTCTTCTTTCCTGGACAACACGTGTGAGGCTAAGGCTAACCTATTCCACCTTAATCACTACAGGGACTATACCAGATCTGGGTCTTAAGGCATTTCTCTGGGAACACAATCCTGGCACTAAAATAATACCACAAAGAACACATCCTAGCAATTGTTGGCCTTTTTATGGACAAAGCGCCATGTGTTTTATGTCCTGTAATGGCATGGCACTGGGATTCTAGAATCAGAAACTTGGTTTAAATCCTGAGTCAACTACTTACTAGCTGTACAACTTTGAGCAAGGTACTTAGCTCTTTGCATCTCAGCCAGCCTGGTTTAAAGTGCACATAAATTATACTATGTACCTCATACTGTTGTTAAAGATTAAGGACAGCAATGAGAAGAGAACAGAAAAAGAGGAAGTTAACAACTTAATGGGACATCTCAAGCAACTGGAAAAGGAAGAACATTCCAACCTCAAACCCAGTACAAGAAAAAAAAATAACCAAAATTAGAGCAGAATTAAATGAAATTGAAAACAAAAGAACTATACAACAGATCAATAAATCAAAAAGTTGGTCTTTTGAAAAGGTCAATAAAATAGATAAACCTTTGGCTAACCTAACCAGGAAAAAAAGAGTAAAATCTCTAATTTCATCAATCAGAAATGACAAAGACGAAATAACAACAGACTCCTCAGAAATTCAAAAAAATCCTTAATGAATATTACAAGAAACTTTATTCTCAGAAATATGAAAATCTGAAGGAAATTGACCAATACTTGGAAGCACGTCACTTTCCAAGACTGAGCCAGAATCAAGTGGAAATGTTGAACAGGCCTATATCAAGTTCTGAAATAGCATCAACCATACAAAATCTCCCTAAAAAGAAAAGCCTGGGACCAGATGGCTTCACGTCAGAATTCCAACAAACCTTTAAAGAGGAACTAGAACCTATATTACTCAACCTGTTCCAAAATATAGGAAAAGAAGGAAGACTACCCAACACGTTCTATGAAGCAAACATCACCTTGATCCCCAAACCAGGAAAAGACACAACAAGAAAAGAAAATTATAGACCAATATCACTAATGAATATAGATGCAAAAACAAGATCCTAACAAACAGAATCCACCAACACATCAAACAAATTATACATCATGACCAAGTCAGTTTTATCCCAGGGTCTCAAGGCTGGTTCAATACATGTAAATCTATAAATATAATTCAGACAATAAACAAATTAAAAAACAAAGACCATATGATTCTCTCAATTGATGCAGAAAAAGCCTTTGATAATATCCAGCATCCCTTCATGATCAGAACACTTAAGAAAATTGGTATAGAAGGGACATTCTTTTTTTTTTTTTTTTTTAGTCTTAATACATCTCCCAGTTTATTTCAAGTTGTACTTAGGAAAACTCTTGCATTAGAGATCACATGTCTGGTGGACAAGATGTTCAAGGGGGGAGGGAGGGCTTTTATCTGTGTTCACATCTTCAGCACTCAAAGATATAGGTTCCATCCCAGTAGAAGGGACATTTCTTAAACTGATAGAGGCCGTCTACAGCAAACCCACAGCCAATATTGTATTGAATGGAGTTAAACTGAAATCATTTCCACTCAGATCAGGAACCAGACAAGGTTGTCCATTGTCTCTACAGCTCTTTAATGTTGTAATGGAAGTTTTAGCCATTGCAATTAGGGAAGAAAAAGTGATCAAGGGTATCCATATAGGGTCAGAAGAGATCAAACTTTCACAGTTCACAGATGATATGATTGTATATCTGGAAAACACCAGGGATTCTACTACAAAACTCTTAGAAGTGATCAAGGAATATAGCAGCATCTCAGGTTACAAAATCAACATTCATAAATCAGTAGCTTTTATATATACCAACAATAGTCAAGCTGAATAAACAGTCAAGGACTCTATTCCATTCACAGTAGTGCCAAAGAAGATGAAATATTTGGGAGTTTATCTAACAACGTGAAAGATCTCTATAAAGACAACTATAAAACTCTAAGAAAAGAAATAGCTAAAAATGTTAACAAATAGGAAAACATACCATGCTTATGGCTGGGAAGAATCAACATTGTTAAAATGTCCATAGTACCCAAAGCAATATACAATTTTAATGCAACCCCTATTAAAGCTCCACTGTCATACTTTAAAGATCTTGAAAAAATAATACTTCGTTTTATATGGAATCAGAAAAAAACCTCGAATAGCCAAGACATCACTCAGAAATAAAAACAAAGCAGGAGGAATCATGCTACCAGACCTCAGACCATACTATAAATCAATAGTGATCAAAACAGCATGGTACTGGCACAAAAACAGAGAGGTAGATGTATGGAACAGAATAGAGGACTAAGAGATGAACCCAGCTACTTACCATTATTTGATCTTTGACAAGCCAATTAAAAACATTCAGTGGGGAAAAAATTCCTTATTTAACAAATGGTACTGGGTGAACTGGCTGGTGACCTGTAGAAGACTGAAACTCGACCCACACCTTTCACCATTAACTAAGATAGACTCTCACTGGATGAAAGATTTAAACTTAAGACACAAAACTATAAAAATACTAGAAGATAGTGCAGGGAAAACCCTTGAAGAAATCGGTCTGGGCAAGAATTTTATGAGGAGGACCCCCCAGGCAAATGAAGCAGTTTTAAAAATACACTACTGGGACCTGATCAAAGTAATTCATTTTCTGTCTCTCCCCATTAGTATGTAAGCTCCATAAGGGCCTCTTTGTTCACTGAAATGTTTCAAATACCAAGAACAGTACCTGGTCTGCAGAGAAACTCAGAAAACACCCATTAACTAAACTAATGATTATTTCGCATAAACTGTAGCCTACAATACATACAATTATTAATTTCACTCACCTAAAATTGTCATTCTTATTTTATATTATCTTTATGGAGCAGAAATCAAACTACATATTTTTTACTGAGTATATTTATTGAATATATTGATTTGTCAAGCAGAACACCGTTCTCAATTCTTTTTAATGTTGTAAACAAAAATAATAGAAATTTCCCATCATTAGTCAATATATTTTATGCCAATACAGGAATGCCTAGAATTTCTAAGCTAAAATAGAAAATATTAATAGAAAAATAGAAATGTTGGTTCTAATTTAGAAAAAAATCCACTTGTAATGACTAGCTGGACCACTGAGGCAGCTGTGTCTTCATGAATGAAAGCTAAACAGCGTGGGAGATGTGACTGCAAGGGACCTCAGACATCTTTCCCTGTCTGCCTGCACCCTTCTTCTTATTCTTCCTGTGATGCTTCTTCCCATCCTTAAGAATTCCAGCTTGGAAAGAGACCTCTGATTTCTTTGCTAAGTGCTCCCTGCCTTCTCATTTCCCCCAGCCTTATTTTGTTGCCCTGTTTGATATCTATTCCTCCTGATTTGAACCCTTCTTCATAGTTCTCTGAGTGCAGGAATTATGCACCAATGCATACCCTCTAACTCATGCAGTGCAGGCAACAAACCACCAGCACTCAGTGTTTGCTGAATAAATAAAAGAATAAGAGAAGGAAGTTATTTTTAAATTTTAAAAATATTTTCAATGTTTCCCCTGTAGCAGACATGCATTGCAGAATTCAATAGGCTGATCAATCATGTAAGCTTTTTGACATAGTTTTTCTGATTTTTAGGATTGCATCATGTTATTTTTGGGCAATAGTGTACATGAAGAGTTATGTAATTGGCGTTTGCCTTTATGACTTCTAAAATCATTTTTTGTAGCATTATTGAAGTATAGTTTATGCACCGTAAAATTGACTTACTTTAAGTGGACAATTCAACAATTTTTTAGTTAATGTATAGAATTGTGCAACCACTACCACAATGTAATGTTAGAACATTTCCATCACCCCACAAAGAAACCTCATATCCATTTGCAGTTACTTCTCAGTTTGACCTTTTGCCCAGGCAATGTCTAATCTATTTTGTGTCTCTATAGATTTGTATTTTTTAGATATTAACATATGAATTGAATCGTACAAAATGCGGTATTTTTGTCTTGCTTCTTTCACTTGATATAATGTTTTTGAGTTTTATACATATTATAATATGTTAGCATTTCATTTCCTTTTATTGCCAAATAGTGTTCCTTTTTAAGGATATGCCTTTTGTTTAATTCATTTACCTGGATTGTTTCCATTGTTGAGCTATTGTGAATAATGCTGCCATGAACATTTGCATACAAATCTTTGAGTGGACATACGTTTTCACTTCTCTTGGATAAATACTAGGAATGGAATTCCTGGGTTGTTTGGTAAATTTATGGTTAGCTATTTTACAACTTTTAAAATGTTTTCCAAAGTGGCTGTGCCTTTCTGCATTCTTACCAGCGGTGCAGGAGGGTTCCAGTCTCTCTGCACAGATGATTTATTTGTGTTCTGTCTCTGTTAGGTGTTTTTCCCTAGGAAAGATCAAAAACCAATGGAAAAGATGATAGAACTCTTCATGAGACTGAAGGATATTCTCAAGCAGATGGCTTCCGGCACACATCCGCTGCTAGATAAGATGAGATCCCTGAAACAAATGCATCTGCCCAGAAATGTTCCATTAACACAGGTAGAAAAGTTACCCAGGAATTGCTTTGTTGAAAAATTCCTCTGTCATATTAACTTGTATTTAAGATTAGTTATGATACAGTCAACTTCAAAGATAGTCCATTAAAATAAAATCACCTACAAGAAAACTCTGCTACTATGGTCACCTTCTTTGCCATTTAAATAGGTGAAGATTATCATTCTGCATTTACATTTAGGAGACACGTTTTAAAGGAATTAAAGAAACTGTAGGTTTTCTGTCTATATTGTTTTTAGTGCCATCTATAGCTCATGTAATGCTAATAAATCATGTTTTTTTGTTTCCAAGGCAATGTACAGAGGCAACCGAATGAACACACCACAGGGATCATTTAGAACCATTTCCCAAGCATTGTGTTCCCAAGGAATCACCACTGAATATTTAATTGCCATGCTACCCTCTTCCCAGAAGCCAAAGGGAAACCACACCAAGGATTTTTTGACTTACAACTTAAGCAAACAGCAAATTGCTTCAAAATATGGAATTCCCATGGATACCAGTAAGCATGCTTTAAAATAAGCATAATTATTCTTTTTTTAATTTTATTTTATTAAATCATAGCTGTGTACATTAATGCGATCATGGGGCACCATACACTGGTTTTGTAGACCATTTGACATATTTTCATCACACTGGTTAACATAGCCTTCCTGGCATTTTCTTAGTTATTGTGGTAAGACATTTATATTCTACATTTACTAAGTTTCACATGTACCCTTGTAAGATGCATCGTAGGTGTAATCCCACCAATGACCCTCCCTCCGCCCATCCTTTCCCCTCCCTTCCCTCCCTCTCCCCTTTCCTCATATTCTTAAGTTATAACTGGGTTATAGCTTTCATATGAAAGCCATAAATTAGTTTCATAGTAGGGCTGAGTACATTGGATAATTATTGTTCTTAACAACAATTTAAGAATATTGTCTATTCTGTATTAGCTTTTCAGGATAATGAAGTTTTAATTTTGCCCAAGAACAAAAATAGAAAATGCTTATACAGCACTTACTACATGTTGAGTATGTTGTGTATATTAACCCATTCCCAGTAAAGGGAAACTAAGCACAAAGAAAGTAAATAAGCTGGCCAAGGTCACTCAACTCGAGTCATCAGAGCTATGATTTGAAGACAAGTAGTCTGCGGCAAAGCCTATCTCCTTACCCACAACGCTATACTTAGAATTTGTCAGGCATACCTACAGCTTCCTTGCCTGTGGATAAGACAAAAACTTGCCTTAGATTTGTTTTTTTCTTAACTTTCTAGAATTAGAAATTTATCTCACACCTAGTAGAGAGAGCTGCAGAAATGCTGCAGAATCATAAATGTTTAGTAGCCCATCAAAGTCGTTTACTTGATCTATAAACTTGGAGATGCAAAGTGTGATCAGCAAACTCTGTTAATATATGGCTGTCTGGGACAGCAATTGGGTTGGCTCGTTCATTCATCTTTTTATTCATTCACCAAACATTTATCAAACGGCTCTTATACATTGGTACTATTGTAGTAGTAGGATTTTGTGTAGTTTTAGAAAATTAAACGCTGGTGAAATGGATGTGTTGGCAATTCTGAAATGTGGTTTTCGATCATGCTATCTCCTCTTGGCAAAATGCCATCACTTATCCTGGGCTTGCTTATGGGGTTAAACTTTCTCACCTAAAAAAGATTTGTTACTAAGCTTTCTCACTTTGATACCAGATGCCTCACATCTGTTACTAATATAAGAAGTGCTAAGGCATGTGTTTTGGGGTGTGATAAGAATTATCTGTGTCAATTTACCATGAGGAAATAGGATTAAAATACATCCATTAAGTAGTTTTATTTTGCTTTTTTCCTTCCAGCACCATTTTGCTTCTCTCTTTATAAAGACATCATTAACATGCCTGCTGGACCTGTGATTTGGGCTTTCTTGAAACCTATGCTTTTGGGAAGGATTTTATATGCACCATACAACCCAGTTACAAAGGCAATAATGGAAAAGGTTTGGCAATTATAACTCAAAGTTTCTATTTCCGAGTATGGATTTTTAAAGTAGTCAACTGCCAAATTTACTTTAGCTAACTCTGGTTTATTTGTATCTTACCATTATTATTACCCTGGGCTTTCTGAGGTTCTTGATAATTCTCACCTTCTGCCTTGCATATGTGTAAGCTCTACAGATAGCATGGTAGCCCTTGGAAGGGCAATGAACCATGTTGACACTTGGGAATGAGGTTAGGTGAAGCAGGACCTCAGATTTTTCAATTTATCTCGAAAGGCAGAAAAGTTTCCTACAGCTGGTGTTTAACTCTCAAAGTATGTAAAAATGATTGTGCTGGAAAAAATAATATTGGGCACCATGTAACTAGTTTGAACAAGAGCAATCTCTGAGATATAGATTCTTCGCTTTTTATTTAGCTGTACAATTTAATATCTCGTATGTATGTAGAAGACAGACACTGAGAAAGACATTATTAATAGTAACCATTCTTATTTACTGCCTCATTTAATCATAATAGCATTTTTCTCCTACTTTTCTTTTTTTTCTTTTGTCTTTTTTTTCTCCTGCTTTTCAAGTTGACTTTTCGTGATTTGAATTATACACTTAATACTTTTAAAATGATAGAAAGTGAAAAAAAAAATCTCTGCTTCACTATTACCAGGTCATTAAATTATAGTTTATGTGAATGTAAGATGGATAGGAGATCACCACTGAATGTTCTTTGCTTTTATTGTTTTTGATTTAATATCTTATTTCCTTTATTGACTATATATTTCTACATAATTTTACATAAATGAAGTTATGTGTGTTATTATTATTATGATTATTATTACTTTGGTTGAGATAGAGTCTCCCTCTATTGTCCCAGGCTAGAGTGCAGTGTCATCATAGCTCACAGCACCCTCAAGCTCCTAGGCTCAAGTGATCCTCTTGCCTTAGCTTCCCAGGTGCTGAGACTACACGTTCCTCCCACAGTTTTTCTGTTTTTAGGAGAGATGGGGTCTCGCTGTTGCTCAGGATGGTCTCGAACTCCTGAGGTCAAGCAATCCACTTGCTCGGCCTCTGTATGCTTATTTCCTAAGTGATCTTTTTTTCTTTCCTTTCCACCTGGCTTTCATGGTCCCTTTTTCTGGTCTCCTGATCCTACTCTTCTCTTCACATAAACTAATATATATTAGCATTCAAATATGTCTTTCTACACTTATATTCCTTGAGTCCTTCTTCGATTATTTTACCACATATGCATTCATAGGCAGCTCTTTGGCCATTGTTTGCACTATTAAAATAAGACTGCATTAGTGGCACCGTAGCTCAGTGGGTAGGGTGCCGGCCACATACACCGAGGCTGGTGGGGTCGAACCCGGCCCAGGCCAGCTAAAACAACTGCAAAAAAATGGCAACTGCAAAAAAAAGTAGCCAGGCCTGTGGCAGGCGCCTGTAGTCCCAGCTACTTGGGAGGCTGAGGCAAGAGAATCCCTTAAGCCCCAGAGTTTAAGGTTGCTGTGAGCTCTGATGCCACAGCACTCTACCAAGCGACATAGTGAGACTGTGTCTCAAATAAATAAATAAATAAATGAGAAGGCTTTATAAGACTTTTCTACATGCTGCCTTTCTCACACAAGAACACATGTGGAAATTCTTCCTACTCAATAGGTATCATTTAATTGACCATTTTTAAAGATGGCAATTTTCTTCATAAGATGAAGTTCAGTCATCCAATCCTCAATTGTTGGACGTTCCTTTTGTTTTCAGTGTTTTTGTAAGCAACATGGCAACAAACATTCCTGTGCACATGGTTTTACGTAGTGATATATTTATTTCAGTTAGATGAATGTCCAGAATTGAGGGATTGAAAGATGTTGTATTTTATTTTAATAGCTCTTGTCAGAATGCTTCCCCAAAAGGCTATAACATCCATTTCTACCAGAAATATATGAGAATATCCTTCTTAAATCCTTGAACAAGGATGTTTCTTTAGTAGAAAGTTAAGTGTATCACTGGTAAAACTTATGAGAACTCCAGAAGTTATGTTTACACTTTAGCTGTAAATTCACCTGTGGACATGAAGCAAATTCCAAATTTTCCATAATTTTAAAAAATGATCTTAACTCTGTAAAAGCTTTCATTTAAAACTTTCAACCATGTGGGAAATTTCTGATAATATTTTTTACAAACTCTACCTTTAGAACTGTTTTTTTGTAGTTATGTAATAAAACAACCTTCAGATACCTTTTTTAAAGATAGTCGAAAT
Organism: Loris lydekkerianus; assembly: GCA_963574355.1. Taxonomy (NCBI): domain Eukaryota; kingdom Metazoa; phylum Chordata; class Mammalia; order Primates; family Lorisidae; genus Loris; species Loris lydekkerianus. The sequence continues at coordinate 110,085 of CAUYPK010005590.1, read as the reverse complement.
GCTAATGAATTAGGATTCTTTTGTTTCTTTAAGTCCAACGTAACACTGAGGCAGCTGGCGGAATTAAGAGAAAAATCTCAAGAGTGGATGGATAAGTCACCACTTTTCATGAATTCCTTCCACCTGTTAAACCAGGCAATTCCAGTGCTCCAGGTATGAGATGGTTCTGTCATTCACCTTACTAGGGATTATATTTCTTTGCCTTCGTTAAGTAAATGGGCTTGGGCAGATAGTGACTTAGAGTGCACATATAGCAGATTAAAATTGCCTCTCTTTCAAGAGAGAGAATCTGAGACAGAATAACAGATACGTCACTCACATTCCTGGATGACGTCCTCACCTCTTGCACTGCAAATTCGGTCTGTAATCCAGAGATGACACATCTTACAAGTTGATCTAGAGACAGAACTGTGATATAAATTAGTTTTCCAACAGCAAAATGCTCTAAAATATGCTTATGTTATTTATTTCTCTCTTTCAAATTACTTTGCTATTTTAACTAAACCAGAATTCCCAAAATTCTAATATTCTGGAGAATGTTCAATTTGGGGAATTCTGTGGGAGAAACATAAGAAATATGCATTAAAAAGATACCAAATTTATTTTAACAATTGGACGCAAGGTATTCTCATCTCATTGTCTTCAGTTTAAAGCCACCCAGGGAAGCAAAAGTTATCATGAGTAGAAAAATTAGCCCCTTCAATCCTTCATGTTCACTCTAGTTTAAAGATTTGACAACACAACTCAAATCCAATATGCATTGGTTGAAAAGTGTAATTTGCAGTTCTTGTAAAAGATGCAGGATTTTCTGAAGATGATGCAAATACTTTGGACGACATGTTCCAATCACAAGCGCAGCTATTGACGTGTGAAGAGTGAGCAGCAGAGTTAGCCCAGTCAGCAGCTGAAGAAAAGAAATAGGCAAGAAGGATGACTACCAAGGACCTTCAAGAGAGACTGTCTTGCATATCAAAGAGAGGCCCCTGGAAAATTGATGGAATCCTAGAATGTTTTTGCAGGAAAAAAAGCTCTTCTTAATGATCAGGCTCAGGAAGTTAAACATAGGATAAAGGATATTATATGACACAACTTGGTTAGAAGAATTGAAAAATTGTACCTCAAAGGTACTTTACTCAGTTTTTGTTTCGACTAGCAATTAGTGTAGTTACAATTACAACCTGAATTTTACTATAAGTAATAAAACAAATTTCTAAAATAGATATTTAATACATTTAGTAAATAGAAAATAAACTTTTCATCAAACACCTTATGCACAATTTACGGTTAGCTTTTGGGTCTGATTTTAAGTATGCCTTTTCTAGTGAGTCTCAGATAATAAAAGCTACTTTTGAAAAATGTATTTTTCTGAGTGGTAGATGGGTCTTTTCTCCTAAAACATTTTTTCTATCAAAGAGAAAAAAAATCCATATATTATTTTATTAAGAAAAGTTTTGTTAGCTTAAAATGGTTGAATTAACAGGGCATGTTAATACACATAATAGTTTATGTGTCATATCAACACGTCCTGTTGGTACACACAGTGAGCGTGACAGTTGATGTGTCATATCAACACATCCTGTTGGTACACACAGTGAGCGTAACAGTTGGTGTGTCATATCAACACATCCTATTGGTACACATAGTGCATGTAACAGTTGATGTGTCGTATCAACACGTCCTGTTGGTACACGCAGTGCGCGTAACAGTTGATGTGTCATATCAACACGTCCTGTGGTACACACAGTGAGCGTAACAGTTGATGTGTCACATCAATACGTACTGTTGGTACACACAATGCCCGTAACAGTTGATGTGTAATATCAACACATCCTATTGATACACATAATACATGTAATATTTTCATCAGAGTACATGCAGCCAACTTCTCTACTACTACTTTTTTTTTTTGAGACAGATTCTCAAGCTGTCACCCTGAGTAGAGTGCTGTGGCATCACAGCTCACAGCAACCTCCAACTCTTGAGCTTAAGCAATCTTCTTTCCTCAGCCTTCCAAGTAGCTGGGGCTACAACGCTCAGCTAGTTTTTCTGTTTTTAGTAGAGATGGGGATCTCGCTGTTGCTCAGGCTGGTCTCGAACTCCTGAGTTTTTCATGCTGGGGTTACAGGCATGAGCCACTGCTCCTATTGCCCTCAGCAGCTATGGATCTAGCCGATTAATTATATTAGGTATGTGCTTTAATGATATATGCTATTCTTAGTTGTTCATCTGCATAATAAAACAGCAAATATTGGTAAGAAGGAAAGGATAAGTGGTATCAAACTTTGTTCTAAAAAGACAACCAACTTAATTAAGCCTCACTATGTAGGCCATGAATAAAAATATAACATGAAAATACATTTCTTTAATTGAGTTGCATTCTCCCTCTTCAACTTTTTCCTTGTCCCTCAGTAATTGTGTGTCCTTGGGAGAATTCCTGTAGCTTCTTTAGCCTTACCTTTTTCATCTATTAACTGCATATAATAGCACTTACCTCAAGGTGTTGTTAAAAACTAAGTGAGAAAGTGAAGTTCAACACTGGAAACCCAGCACATAGTATGAGCTCAATGAATATTAGTTAACAGTATTCCTGTGGTGGTGCACAGAGAAATTCTTCTAATCTGGAAGATAGCTATAAAAGCCTTTATATTTTAAAGCAATTTTAAAATTTTTTCAATATTTCCATGGATATAGATTAATTTAAGGTTTATCACCAATTTAGTCTTTCATATTCACACACTTTCATATTCACAAAGTAATATTATGATAAGTTATTTTGACTATTCTAATGAAATGAGTCATTCTTTACAGAAAGGTAACCTGCAGCTGGGAAAGGTGGGTGTGTGCTTAAACTTCACAGCTGGGAAGTATTAGGGCGAGAATACAAATCAGTCATGATGTCAAATAGATATTACAATTGTTACACTTGATCTTAGCCAAAAGGCTGAGAAGCGATATTATAATTTTTAAAAAGTTTTTTTTTAATTGTTTCAGTTGAACAAAATTCAACCACAAACCACAACATTGTGTATAGCTTATATTAAAAAGTAAAAAGTCATACCAAAACCATCTGTTAAAGCAAAATAATCTTAATGTTGATAATTATAGTCGTATCTGACCAATTTTGTGTATAGACAACAAAAGCCCAGCCTTTCAAGTCATTTTCAGCTGCCAGTCTTCTCTTTTTGTCTCAGGATTTGTCTGTGAGCCTTTGCGAGATGGTGGATTGATGATGCACAGTGATGCTTACTTCATTTCACTGTCATTGTTTTTTAAGGAGACAATGTTAAACGTGTTTTCTTCCTGCATCAAAACTAATTCCCTATTATCATTTGTCAGAATACTCTAAGGAACCCCTTTGTGCAAGTTTTTATAAAATTCTCCGTGGGACTCGACGCTGTTGAACTATTGAAGCAGATAGATGAACTTGGTGAGTCCAGATTCCCCAGTCATGTCAGAAATGGGAAAAATGTTGATCTGTGTCACTTCTTTACCTTTCCTTCTGTATTTACTTTCTAGCTAGTTTTAAGAAAATTGAGGCCCTGGACACATCCATCCATTTCTTCCCATTAGTCATACAATTATCAGCAGAGATGATTGTAAGACTGCTTCGGTATATGCAGGTGGTTTCAATAATTATAATGCAATATACTCCATGTAAATGTAGTTTTTTTCATCAATCTTAGGTAGGTTGTTGGAAGTATGACAGCACTTTTTTTGTTTTTCTAGTAACTTGATGGAAATCAAATCCTTAAGGATGAGAGGAAATGAAATTATTTATTTCTGGCTACATGTAACATTTTTATCTTCGCGGGCCTCGGTATCACTTGACTAACCCAGAATGCAATTGAAAAAGCTTACAGAGTTAGCACAAGCAAGACAAAGACAACGGGGAGACTCGAGAGAAAATAAAATCAGTATTCAATCTTGGGTTCTGCTCATATGGTCGTTTAAAGGGAACAGGCTGCAGAGGATCAAAGGCAGCTGTGTGCACCTATGCGTTCCCACCGCCGCATCCACACCTTCAGCCTAACGGGTGCAAGGCATCTAACTCAGGCTGCGTCAGATTCCCTGTTGCTATGCAACCACGGGCATGAGAAACGGATAGAGAGTATCAGAATGTGGCCGTAGCAAAACAAATGCCTCTCCTCCTCCCCAGCACTGCTGGGACATAAAAGATTAAGGTAGTAAACCAGTGGTGAGGAATTATGCGTACAATTGTATATTAGGATAGTCAACCCAGTTTGATTAAAAAAAGGTATTATTGGATTTATTCCCTATGAGAACCATTGGGGTGGGGAATTATTTGATCAAAATATCAGGGATAAGCTCTAAAGTTCTTATATAAATTCTGTCATTCATTCCTAACTTTTAAAATGGGAGGTGAGGCTTAGAATTTAAAATAAGATTAAAATGACAACAGTGACACTTGATACTTGTATAATTACATATGTAACTTAGTATCTAAAAAATTTTATATTTCAAATTTAGGAAGCATTGAACCCCTAAAGAGGTTTCTGTGATTCAGTCCACCAGGATTTCTAAGGAATCATTGGTGGTGCGTTGATTGCCAATGGCCACTGGAGGCCACTCTTCAACCACAATTTACCCCTCCCCCACCATCTGCATCTAGTAAAACATTCCACTTTAAATTCTAATGAGAAACGCATTTAGGAAGTTGCCCTCTGTGAGAAATTTAGTCTTATTTTATACAATGTAAGAGACATGTCTGGATTCTATGAGGAGAGATTTATGATATTTGCAGCCTTCTCCGTATTCACGATGATCAAGCCAGTAAAAATTTAATTGGCCAAATGATTTGTTAACCTGCAATTTCTTATTTACCCTTTGTCCCAGTTGATTTCCTCACAAGGAATCATGAAACTGAGGAGGAATGAAATCCTCTTTCTTCCAGAGTAATTACCTAAAATAAAATCTTCATCATTTTGTCTAGATTTATGCAGATATCAAAAGAAGTAACTCAGTGAAGGTTTTAAGTCAAATACTATTAGAAGGTTGCAACCGTGCGGCATGTATTCTTAAGTATTTTAAATGTTTCTGTAGCTCAGCCAATCGAAAAATATAGTTTACTTGTTCTAAACATTCTATACAGACCTTTGCTTGTTTCAATTTGTACATTCACATTTCCTGTACAAAGCAAGTACTTCTTTCTAGTTTGTTCTAACATCTCATCTTTATTTTATAGTTATGGTTTTCTTACTAACTGCATATATGTAGTTTTTTAAAATTATTCATCTTGTGTCCTTTATTAATTAAATTTTTAGCTTGTATCTTTCTTTGAACCTGGGTTTACTGTGTTTGCAACGAGCTCCTCTCTTCTATGAATATTTGCTTATGTGGACACATTTGCCCGGATGGAGAGTACCAGAAATTTTAAGAGTAAATTCTACAGCCTGACTTTAATTTAGTGTAATGTTTATTTCCCTAAAAAACAGTATCGTGTCATATGATTTTTGTCTTGTAATATGTTTTTTGTCTCTTTTGCTTCGCTTCTTTAGACGCTCTACGGACGAAATTAGAGAACAACATTGACATTATTGATCAGCTGAACACACTATCTTCCCTGACAGTAAATATTTCCTCTTGTGTATTATACGACCGTATTAAGGCGGCAAAAACCATAGATGAAATGGAGAGAGAAGCCAAAAGGCTCAACAAAAGGAATGAACTCTTTGGAAGTAAGTGCTATTCTTTTAGGATTTGACCTTCTCTTTGTACTAAAATTGGCCAAATTCTTCCCTCACCTCTTTCATCAGGAACTCAGAAAAGTAGTCTGGGGGTCATTACCCCCTCTGATGTCTTTAGAATTGAGAGGCTTTCATGTAGTCAACCAACTATGTTATCTAAGTGTGTCTGATGTTGTTAGTGTAGCTAAAAATTAAAAATGAAAAAGATCACATAGTTACAGGGTGAAGTTGAGTCCATCCTCATTATCCATCAAGATTATTCATGATAAAAGTGGTTTTTTTTATTTTAATAAGTGGCTTAGCATGATGTATTTAATCTGGCCACTTCGTTTTGTGATTATATTCTTAAATATAGTTAGACTCTCTCTCTAGCTCTGAATCTCTGAGGTTGACACCTCCAATTAACCATCCTTCCTGTAAATTAAGAACCTGAACCTACTGTCACATTACTAACTCAGATGACTATTTGGCTGCCCCCTATGTGTACCCTCCAAACAATGAATAATGTCAACCATAAAGTAACCTTTCTGCTGTTGTTGCCATTTTATTTTTAGGTGTTATTTTTAAGCTTCCTTCTAACAGAAGTTGGCACAGAGGCTATGACTCTGAACATGTCTTTCTTCCTCCTGTCATAAAATACACCATCCGCATGAGTCTCAAGACTGCACAGACCACAAGAAGCCTAAGAGCCAAGATTTGGGCCCCAGGCCCTCACAATTCTCCATCACACAACCAGATCTATGGCAGGGCTTTTATTTATTTACAGGATAGTATTGAAAGAGCAATTGTGGAATTGCAAACTGGAAGAAACTCGCAGGAAATAGCAGTCCAGGTCCAAGCAATTCCTTATCCCTGCTTTATGAAAGACAAGTAAGTGTGTGTACTTTCAGCCCTTTTGAATGCTATCACTTTTTTGAGAGGTCGTTTCAGTTCATTCATTCAGATGTATCAAATGAAAGGGATACATCACCAAAGCTTTGCCCCATGCGTGTTTCTGGGAAAGGGTCCACACTATAGACACGGCACCCTCTTAGCTGCTCATCATTACCAAAATGATGATATAGTGCTTGCCAAATAATTCATGTTTTTCTTCTCATAACTCTACCTCTGCCAGAACCCTGGCCCCTGAACTGGAGAACTGGACTCTAGGGCCGAGTCCAGTGCTGCGTGACTTGGACGTACCCACTGTCTACTGATCTGACTCTTCTCTCGTCAGATGTGGGAAAAATCCCTTCCAAATCTCTCAAATTTGATAAAAATCTGAACACAGGGTCAATTTTAAGGAAGAAGGGATGAAAGAAATCTTGAACATGTATTGATCAAATCTGTGAGATAAATACGTGCTGTCTGAAACCATCACGTACTATCAGTTCGTTTGTAGGAAACTTCCCTAAAATGACGTCTCAGTGTTGTTTGAAGAATGGGAGTATGATCATAATAAACATGAAGTATAAACTCTTAGTTGCAAGCAAAGTGCTTTCGCATCTATTATTTCATGTGTTTTGCACACAAAAAAACTCATAAGGTACATGAGAGCAGAAATAATTGTCCATACTTTTCAAATGAAGAAAGGTTAAGTAACTTGCTCAAGTGACTATAGCTGGTACTCTATAGCCCTTCTGGTTGTAAGACCAGTGTTTTCGCCCATAGACTAGACCAAATCTGAAATGTACAGTCATTTGGAAGAAACATTACAGAGAATTTGTCATTAACGAATGAGGGTCTTTGCTTAATTCTAGATCTAGAAACAGCTTCAAAGCTGGACCTGGACTAAAGCAAAATTCATTTGACAAGTACTCTTTCAGCTCCTACTCCATGCCAGACAATTTCACAGGAAATTAAAAAATTGGATGTAGCCCCAACTTCCCCTGTTCCCCCACCACAAAACACCTCATTTCTCTGATGACGATATGCTTCTGCATGCTAGGTTGATAGTAAAGGCAGTGATGTCATGTTTCATTAATATTGCATTTTTCTTGGAGTGCATAAGGGTAATTCTTCAGCCTTATGGAATAAAAGCAAATGGCCTTGTGACCTTTCTCCAAGTCAGAGCTTCCGGGGAGCTCAATACGCAAAACAAATCAACTTAGAAAACTATTGCTTTAACTCTGGTCCATAGAAGAGGGACAATTATCAGAACAGTGGCTGTTATGGAACCAGTAGTGTCAGCATCACCTGCAAAGTCGTTCAAAATGCAAATTCCTGGTCGCCTCCTAGATGTAATAAATCAAAGCTTATGGGTGGGGCTCAGGAGTTTGTGTTTTAATAAGCTCTTCAGGAGCTTCTAATGTGATCATCTTTGAGAACCACTGCATTTGAACTTCAGGTGTCATGGGCAGGACACTGGAGAACACACCTGGAGACTGATGGGGTGACCCAGTGATCCTCCAGCTTAGCATATGATCAGAAAAGACATTTCTATATATTTATGAAACATCTCCCAGAGCATTACTTTGAGGAGTCCAAGTTCTTTGTCTACATTTTAAATAAAATGTTTTGGGTTTCATTTCATTTTGGAAAATTTAGTTTAATAACGATGAGGTTCCTAAAAGAAAACAAATACAGTAATTGTGGAAGATAGAGCTTTTAGTTAGATAAACCAATCATCATCTAATTTTAAATTTGCCTTTTAGATGAAAATTTAGTTCAGACAGAAAGGTTTTGAGTCTTGCAATTATATCTATATAATAATTATTTTCCCAGACAGGCCATAGTCAAACACAATTTAAACAATATGGCAACTTTAACCATCGAGGGCTGGATTTGTACTCTTGCGGCATTACAGCAAAAAATTGTGGGCCCATTCTTAAGTCACATTCACATTTCATAAATAAAGGGGTGACTCGTTCTTTGCGATTTCAAACCAGGAGTGTAATTTCAATGTAAGGAGTGTGTTCTTTATGCATTACAGTCTTCACGTGTGACATTCATTTGGTCACTGGATTTTTTTGTTCATTTTTATTTTACAGCTTCCTAACCAGTGTCTCTTATTCTCTTCCAATCGTGCTTATGGTTGCCTGGGTTGTGTTCATAGCTGCTTTTGTAAAAAAGCTTGTTTATGAGAAAGACCTCCGGCTTCATGAGGTATGTTGAGATTTCTTCTTATCATGAATATACTATTCCATAGTAATAGAACAATTACTATGATTTTCATCATGCCTATGTAAACTCAGAAAGCCTAACCCACACTTTGTAAATTAGATAGAAAGAAAAATATTTTACAAATCACACAATCAGCTGATAAGGCAATATTTTATTTTCTCAAGAGGTGACACAACAGTTAATAAGTACCTCCATGAAAAACAAAATATGAATAATTCTAAATGAAATATGAGTGTAATTACAATCCTAAGAATAATTTTTGCTCAAGATGCTACCTATGTAACATAGGATCTAACAGAGAGTGTTTATAAAAATGAGGATTAAGGCAGGAAGATTGCTGGCGTGAGAAGTAAATGAATCCAAGTGTAGACACAGACATAAACACAGACCTCGATTCATGGCTTGTTTCAGCTTTCATAGAGAAAATTCTCTTTCCAGCGCATCTTGTTTCCTTCAATTACCTTCTCCATTTCCCTCTGATTCCTGATTTATAGAAGTTGAGAATTTCATGTTCTGCTTCTGATAGGTTAATAATAATATCACAGTGGAAGTCAGAACCAGGCCTGTAAAGCTTGCTGTCTTCCTGGGCCTGTTCTTCATCATTCAGCCCAAATCCAAAATATCTTACTTCTTTTTAGAATCTATGATAAAGTATTGTGTGATTTTTAGATTCTGAGTAGATTTATTTCATCTGCTCATCCCAGAGTGAGTCTGTTCCTATCCTTACTCATGGAGTGAAAAGAAAGATGAAACATTTCAAAAATTGGGTATGGTAATTATTGCAGGGCCTGGCTGAAAAACCTGCAATAATGAGGTTAGAGCAACCTGTTAGTCCACTTGGCTTCTTCAGCCTTTGCCAGTGCTGCTGGGCAATTGCTTATGTCTCCTTTCTAGACACAAGTCACGACTTCACATTTCTGTGAGTTCAGGATCAGCCTTCCAGGGTTGTCACAGAAATGTAGGTAAGAAGCCTACAACATTTTCTGTTTGAATTCCGGTTGACCTTCACAGTTGCATTTGTATATTTCAATTACAATTTGGTAAATATCTTGTCAGCTGGTTTGAGTCCTATTATATTCAGGAGTGTTTGCAGTGGTTTCCTAATTCCAATTTAGAAACTTGAGTTCATGTCTTGGACTCTAATTTTGGTTGCAAGTCCCTACCTTATATTTCTTTTTCAGTTTCCTAGTACTCAGAAGTGAATCTTCACAGGTTAAAGGAAAATTCTAAAGTGGAAAATTATAATATTAATAGAAATTTAGTTTTTTTCTAGTTCAGAATAAAAATATTTTAAAATATTTCTTCTGATAGAAACATTAAATAAGTATATAGGTGTGTGTATATATGCACATATGTGTGCATAATTTATGTGTACAGTATATACACACGTATGTGTGTATATGTGTACATACATTACATATACATTGTATTATTTTTGTGTTTGAACATGGTGCTCCTCTGCAAGTATATATATATATATATAACCAAAAACTATCAAAGCATACAAAAGAGTCTTTTCCAGAAAAGAACAGAAAAGGCTATTTTTACAATGAACCAGTTTCTGTTTGGAAGCTCTATGTCTTCCTTTGGTGGGCATCTACTTTCAAAATCTAACCACCTTGTCTTGGATGAAAGTTTAGACAGCAGAAAATTATTGAACCTGGAATTGGACTATCAGGTTTTGTCGTCCAGTTCTACCAACCAGGTGCACTTGGGCCTAATCCCTTAAACTCTGAGTCTGATCATCTAGACCTCATTCAACACTGTATTTCCAGAAGGTAGCTGTCTCACTGCCAGAACAGAGGAGGTTGCTCAATTATTTATATTTTATTAATTCTAAGACATCGATTTTCTTTTCTTTCTTTCTTTCTTTTTTTTTTTTTTTAACTTTTTAAAGCCTCTGAAATTAGCATGCATTTGATAGTGTTGTGATTTATTTGGCAGCAATGTTTCTTTCTTGGTGGTATGTAAAATAACAGTATGTCCTAAATGGCATACTAAATGCACAGGAAAGTGGCACATTTGTCACTGATGGAGACAGGCACTGAAGGAGGAGGATGTTCCCAGTACCTCACAGCCCGCCTGTGCTGCCCACAGTTCTCATCTCACCTCCTCCCACCTTTAGATAATGAAAAAGTTGAGCCCTGAACATGAGAAGTAACTTGCTGAAGACCCTGGAGCTAGTTTATGGTAGATCTGGCACCAGAACTTGGGCGTCTTCACTATCAAGTGGCCTTTTCCACATCGTGGATACCTTAAACTTATATCCTGTTTTGATAACATGACCCTTTTAAGAAGATGATAATGGAAAATCTCCTAAGTTACCAGAAACTCAAAATCATTTTTAATTATCATCATTTTATATTTGGTTATGGTCTAAAGCTGCCCAAGCCCCATTTTCTTCTCATTCAAGTTAAGTCAAAAAGCTAAAGAAAATTAATATTTTCCTTTTCTTTCTGTAATTATTCTAAAATCTGGACAAGAAAATGATTTCAGGAATTCCTTTACCCTGTTAAACAAATTAGCACAAATGCTAATGTCCAATAAGTTTATTTATGAAATCGAGACTGTCATTTAAAAAAAAAAAAAACTACCTTAAAAATGCCTTTCCATCGAGTTTTGTTCTGCATTCCTTGCTGTTACAGATGAAAATATTAAAGCTATACAAAGCTGTTTTTATAATATACACAAACGCTACATATTTTTTCCTGTTATGTTCATGGTTTTGGGTAAGCTTCACTTATTTGATCTAATAGAAGTCACTGAAGGGCTCTCAGCACTTATATTTATTTAGAGACAGAATTTTGGAGTCTTCTCTGAGTTCAGATAGGTAACCTAAAATATCCTGTGGGCCACAGAGATATTACCAAGAATTATGCAAGGACTTTTAGTCCACTGGGTATTCACAACAGACAATTTTTATGTTCTCCTGACCACGGATGGAGATTTGGAATACCCTTTATGTTGTGCTAAAAAAACCAACAATGTAAGTATCTATTATTAAAAAATTATAAAAATTGGGATAGAAAATGTTATTATTCCTTATGAATTAGTACATGACATACTTGTTGATTGAACAGAGACATTGCTGTCAAGTGAATATATGAGTATTAATAATTGTTTTTCCTGATGGTCTTAATGTCAACCCCTGCACACAAGCTTCTCGTAAAAGTAGGAACATGTTCATCCAAAATCTTATAGAATCTCTTTCTTCTTATTCTCTGCTGTAAACTGGGGCAGATTTTGGCCACTGTGTAGAGCAGTTTTCCTCAAGCAACAGGTTATAAGATACTGATGAATGGCTCTGGAAGGTTTGGGAGGCTTGAGACAAGTGACTCTTTGATTACAAAGCTGGCATCTGACATCTGTCACTGTGAGGAGGAACTAACAGATCCAAGAAAGCACAACCAGCCGCCCTCTGTGAGCCACCTTCCATCTGCAAGTCTGGCCTTGTTTATAACAACAAAGTTGGCAGTGAATCTGGATAATTTATGGATGACTTAAATGCTCTCATCACTCTTCCTCTTTATGAATAGCAACTGTTCTCATGGCATAAAATCCTGATGTTTAATATTGATGTTTGTGCTAGAGTGTTAAATAGTGAATAGTTTTAGAAGCACCTAACACAGCTTGTTTCAATGAAGAGCAAAATGATCCATCTCCAACTTTTATCAATTCCTAAAAATAGAAATTTGATTCTGAATCTCCAAAATTTCAAAATTATAAGGATGAATACCATTAGCCTTGGTTTTCAAGCCTCTGCATTATCTTCAACAAGTCTATGAATGGAGGATATTCCAGATTATAAGATTTGCACTGCAACCATCAATTGTGAGGGAAGATAGAAGACATGTATATACACATGACAGCAGCTTTATTTCATGGCTGTGCTATTTCCTAGATATTTTATAATTATCTCATAAAATATACTAACATTGTTCCCTACTGATATACATTGCTCTTAGGGAGAAAATATTTTTGTACAGGCCGTGTAAAAATAAATGGTAAATATCACTTTGGAATTAATTAATAGGCTTCATAATTTTTCAGATAATTATATTCAAGTAGGCATAAACTCAGTAAAAACATGAAAATACATATAGCAATAAAGACAAATAAAAGGAGCTAACATTATCGTACTATATTGAAATACAGGAGTATCTCTGAAATGCAGTCATCCAATATGACATAGTAATTTTTTTCAAATGGGATGGTGTAAAAGCAAAGAATTTCTGGAATAAGTTCTCTGAGATCTCCTTGACACCAAATGTAATTTTGTGTTCAATGATGATAGCCTACGAGGCAATTGGGGAAAACTTTCCATAGTGAACTTGGCTCCATGCTAATTTTTTAACTCTGATGCACACTTCATTCCCATGGAAACATGGGGATGGTCGTTACTGCAAAGGGTGACAGGGCCTAGGAGGAGAAAAGCATTAGGAAGGGAAGAAGGTGGGGAAGAAGGCAAAGTTCAGAGGAAAAGCCACAGGCTTTTCCGCAGTGGTGATTAGTTTAAAGCCCATAGCTTAGACTGTTGGCAGTCAGGTAGCAGTTTCCATGGTAACAATAGGAGCAGCAGAGTTATCAAAATGTGGTAAGTTACAAAGGCAGAAGGTAAAATTCACTATTTTGCTTGTAGAAAAAAATAGAGAATGCATTCTTTATCACTCCCTCCACACACACAAGTTTGGTTTAAAAGGGTGGGGTATTGAAAATCCTTGATTTTTTGCAAAAAAAAAAAATTGAATCATAATGCTGTTAATGGAGTATTTTTTTAATGACATATTAAGTTCATAAGCTTAACATTAATCATGAATTATTAAACTAGAAACAAGGATCTCCAGGTTCTCCCCAAGTACAACATGTCACCAAATTCAAGATAACCAAGGTTCAGGGGACTTTAGATCTTTCAGAATCCTTTTCAATTAACGCACCAACAGGTCAGGCTGGTTTGTTTTTCTGCCATGTAAAAAGCCTTGGCCTCCACAGACATCACTGATCTATATCAGATAATATCAATCGAGAGGGAAATATAGAATATCTTAGATACATGAGTTTACTATGGGTATATGAATGTCTTTTTGGAAAAGAAAGACACGGCCTAGACTACCAGTAAATGTTAAGAAAGGGGAAGATATGGCTAAAGGTGGAAGATCGCCTTTAATTTTCCATGTTTTAAATTCTTTGGACTCAGACCTGTTCTGTTTCCGTCAGGAACAGAAATGTAATTGTGTTGTTCATTAATAGTAAACAAATTGAAGTATTTTTATTATCTCAGTCTGTACACAGAACTTGTAGTTAAACTGTGCTTTCTTGCCTGCTTGAAATATTCATGCCTGCACAAATATCAAATTCATATTGTAAAATTCTACAGGAGACACCATAAATTTGACTATCTGTTCTAAATTGCTTTAATCTGGAAACATCAGCTAGATACCAATTATAAAATGGAATGGTAATTAAAAAATAAACAACCTCTCCATCAAAATCATTTATTATATTGGAGCATTCTGAGCACATACAATCTAAGATGAACTGGTATACACAGGTGTATTTCACACATGAACATGAACAAGTGCTTCATTTATGTAAATGGTTAAGATGCCTAGTTCTGTATCTATGGAGACTCTCCTGGGCATTTTGATATGATACAGGAATAGTTATTTGGGAGAGTATCAGCATAATACCTCACATTTTCTCCTTTTTACAGTACATGAAGATGATGGGTGTGAACTCCTGCAGCCACTTTTTTGCCTGGCTTATAGAGAGTGTTGGATTTTTACTCGTTACCATTGTGATCCTCATCATTATACTCAAGTTTGGCAATATTCTTCCTAAAACAAATGGGTTCATTTTGTTCCTGTATTTTTCGGACTACAGTTTCTCAGTTATTGCCATGAGTTATCTTATCAGCGTCTTCTTCAACAACACCAACATTGCGGCTCTCATCGGAAGTCTCATCTACATCATTGCCTTTTTTCCATTTATTGTTTTGGTCACAGTTGAAAATGAGTTGAGCTATGTAATCAAAGTGTTCATGGTAAGTCAACAGTTGGAATGGTCAGTGTGGAAGACGAGTAGATGGAATAGATTGTTTTTAGATTCTCAAACTGAAAGTTCACTTATCTAAATTTAAAAATCCAATAATAGCAAAATAAGCTTAATGTCCTAATGAGAGTTTTTTCACATCACTGTATCCCATAAAGTTAAAGACAGTAAAAACCTTCCAAAACCATAACGTGTGATGCTGTTAAGAAATCATTCCTGAAGCAAGTTAAAACGAGATACGATATGTTTTAGAGGTTGTCAAGAATTCTGACTTCTCTCTGGTCCAATTCCTTAAATATCTTGGAGCCTCTAATATTGAAATTATTCTCAGATGTGATCAGTTCTCATGGTTTTCATGATGTGTAATGTAACTTACAGGCATAAAGAAAAATGCACTGACAGCATATAATTAACTCTAAATTCCTTTCTGCCTTTTCAATTCAAAAGCACTAAATTAATTTAAGAATCTTAACAAAAGCATTAAGCAAACCAAAGCAAATCTCATTGTATTAAAACTTTGTGGTTTATGGAAATAGAAAGTAGTGAATAACTTTCACTTAGCACTGACTACTGAGTTTAAACAAAAATCAGATTTGTAATTTCAGTATTCAATCCACTGATATTTCAGTATACTTTCATTCATAACCCTTTCATTACCTGAACTAAATTTATGAAGTGAAAATATCTTCTGGCCATTAATGTTTTCATTTAATGTTAGTCTCAATGCTGCATTATTCTGTAATTACCTATTCTATATATTCTATATGCTGAACCACATTTAGAAAGTTTACATTTAGATTTTGAATTTTTAGCACATATTTTTCAAGTTGCAATTTTCCTACTTTTTTTTCTGCTATTTCTTCTATATTCTTTCAGGCATGCAGCATACTTGATACGAGCCTTTCTTATAGAGTGAACATCAATGTTCAAATGTCCAAAGTTTTAAGTGTTTTAAGATCCACCTGGGTGAAATGTATGACATCTCCAAGAACCATCATTGCTGTTTATTTTCTTCACAGAGTCTGCTGTCCCCAACCGCATTCAGTTATGCAAGCCAGTACATCGCACAGTATGAAGAACAGGGCATCGGTGGGTTCACCTTCTCTCAAATCAGATTTATCTTCTACAGTTGTGATATATGTCACTGAGGAATAAAGATGTGTGTTCACTTTCTAGGTCTTCAGTGGGAAAATATGTACAGCTCCCCGGTTCAGGATGACACCACCTCGTTTGGCTGGCTGTGCTGTCTAATCCTAGCTGACTCTTTCATTTATTTCCTTGTTGCTTGGTACATCAGGAACGTTTTTCCAGGTACAAACATGTTTCCACAGATATTTGCCTTTTATGGTTGTCATCCTTATAAATCAGCTAATCTATATATTCTCATATTTGACTCATGATATATAATCTCCAAAACAAACAAACAAACAAAAAAGTACTCCCCTCTCAAAAGTAACCAGAACTTTTCAGGATGAGATCATACACTGCTGAATTCCCACTCTGATGTCCTTCTAGAGGTGGAGTCAACTAAGAAGCATGGAATGGTGTTGGAAATCAATCCAGTCCTTCAAATAGGAATGTGAGATAGTATAAGGCAAAAGTCAAGTCTTCTAAGGAGAATCTACCAGATTCTAAAGGAAGAACACAAGTGGATTCCCCCTTTTAGATCTCAAGCCGTCTTCCCTCCTAACATGCATAAGTGTTTTTCCATTAGGCGTTATTTGTATTGGTACATTTTTTGATGCAGTAAGTGAATCAATGAATATTACTTCATCATTGTAAGATTTCAATAAAAGTTAAAATATGCAGAGACAGAAAGCAGATCAGGGATTGCCTAGGACTTCAGTGGGAGCAGGAATTATCTGTAAATGGGCCTGAGAGAACTTTCTCAAGTTATAGAAATATTCTAACCCTGGATTGTCATGATTGCTGCACAACTTTATAAATTTACTAAAAATCATCTAACTGGACACTGATAATAAGTAAATTTTATGACACGTGATTATACCTCAATAAGACTGCTTTTAAAAAATAAAAAGAAGACAAAGTTATCTTTTTTTCACTTTCCTTTGGAAACAGAGACCATCCTCTAGTGTTAGGTAGTATCAGAACATGAAATGACTTCCTAAGCTGTATATAGTGTTCGATTGCTTAGTTTCTGATGCTTAATGTTAACAATCAATTAATAATCACTGTTCTTAATACATCTGTTTTATTATAGGGACATACGGAATGGCAGCTCCGTGGTATTTTCCAATTCTTCCGTCCTATTGGAAGGAGCGGTTTGGGTGTGCCGAGGTAAAGCCTGAGAAGACCAATGGCCTCATGTTTACTAATATCATGATGCAGAGCACCAGCCCATCTGCCAGGAAGACAAGTAGGTCAACAACGTGAATGACAAGTAGAGAACTGATACAGAAAGTGCATGACTAGCAGTTTCATACGATTGTTCCTAAATGGCAAAATCGGCGTCCCTTTAGTCATGGATGAGTGCGCCCACACACACATGTTTAGACTCTGGGGGTGACACTGGGGCTTTTCCTGGGCTCATTAGCTCAGTTGGTTAGCATATGGTGCTAATTAGGCCAAGATTGCAGATCTCTTTCTTTAGTTAGACTCACACAGAGAAAAATTTTGTTCCTTGGCCACAGTCTCTACCCCTAACTCTAGCCATCTGTCACCCGTCGTAAGAAGTAACCAAGTAACAAATGTGGGTAATTTAGCATAACTCATTACTAACACTGGAAAGGCAGTTCAGTGCTTGTCTCAACTAACACGGGGTGAATACGTGGGTCATCTTTATAAAGTATGAGCCACGTAAGTGGTCCTTTTGTGGTGCCTGGAGGAGTTGTACATAGTAATTGATGAACTGAATTCTATGAATTACCTATCTGAACTAGTCTAACTGTAAAATCACAACTCATAGACATTTACTCCTTAAATTTGTATCTTCTCATCCAATCAGAAGACTAAGCCTTAGACATAGCTATTGAATATTTAAGATTCATTAAATAAAGTAGAATTTATAATTAGGATGCTATATTCTGTGACTACTTTTGCCAACAGAGAAGGGTGATATAAAGCTTAGTTCCCCACTCTCATTCAATCTTAACCAAGTGAGAAGAAGGCTGAAGACTGTATTAAATCATTTGTGTCTGGAACTTTTTTTTAATGTAGAGAATTGTATTTTCATAGTATTCAATGTTTAATTAAGACCAAGTCTGATTCTAGCTGCATTTTCTTGATCTGTGAACTTACAACTCTTCTCTTGATTTCTCTCCAGGTCCTGAGTACATGTTTCCTTCCAACATTGAGCCTGAACCTAAAGATCTCACAGTTGGGGTCGCCCTGCATGGGGTTACAAAGATGTACAGCTCAAAAGTTGCTGTTGATAACCTCAATCTGAACTTTTATGAAGGGCATATTACCTCATTGCTGGGGCCCAATGGAGCTGGCAAAACTACTACCATGTAAGTTCCTTTCCAACACATTGTCAAGGAAGCATATTGTAAAGAAGATAGTTTTAGTAATAAACTAACCTCTTTTATAAAAGAGAAAGTTATTATATTTCCAAGATGGAGTCAGATGGTTCAATTCCAATACTAGAAAATGGAGTCTAAATCAGAGGCTCACAATTGTGGGCTCAAACATCAGGTCAGGCCTAGGATTATTAATATTTGGGTGACCTACATACTACTTTCCAAAAAAATTAATTCAGTGCCAATATTTTAAAATGGGGTGTTGTATAATAAAAATAAATATTCCTGGAATCTCTTAGATAACAGGAAATTCTGTAACGTTGAGCCACAATCTCAGGCAGGAACTACCTGTTGGAGCTTGTTAATTACTGATCTCTTAAAGGGAGCTCCTGCTTTCTGGTTCATTCCTGATATCCACTGATCTGTATTGCCTTATCCATTCAAGCTATTTCACTTCTTTAAATTTCTATACTGACCCATGGATAAGCTTGACTTTGCACATCCTGGTGTAAGCACAGCTCCACCTGCTCCATCACAGAAAACCCTTGTCTTGATTAATAAACAAAAGACCCACCAAATAGCAGACACATCAAAAAGATCAGGAGCAGCACGTGGGCTGTTCTCCTCACTCTCCACTTAAGTAGCATTTTCTTGTGTCAGAATAGAGAAGAGATTCCAATGGTTTTCAAGTGACATTCTTTGGAATTTTTATTTGTGTGATTTGTTTCTAATGCCCCACGTTCACTTTGCTGGTGAATCGGCTCTAATATGCTGTTCGCACTCTGGCCCTTGTTTCAGAGCAAGCGTCAGCTGCTGTATATCCTATTCAGCATCGTCGTGAGTAAGCTCAGGGACTGCCAAAACATTGGAATTAACTTTTTTATGTGTGGTAAACAAAAAAGGATAAAGGAAGGTCATGAAATGAAACTTACAGCCTCTCTTATTTGCATGACCTGTTTAAACTCAGAGTTGGCTTCTAGTGAGAATACAAAGCTTATGAGGGCAGATTCTAACAGGCAGCCAGAGACCTGCAAGAAAGGTATAGAAAAATCTTGTGAAGAGGCTGTAATTTTAGCAGATAATGCCACTATTTTATTGTTCTAAATGTAATCCTTTAATATAAAGAATAAAGTATATTATTTCTATTTCAATGTGTTTTTATGGGAAATTTTCATATTCTATTGCTTCCCTATTTAATCCGTGAGACCTCAATGTAAGGCACTGGTTGGGCACAGTGCAGAGTACAGAGAAACAGGCCCTTTCCTCGACCTCATGGACTCCTAGCATAGTGAAGGAGACGAGTAGTAAATATTGTCCAGTTTACTAAGCATCTGGGAGATGATGGGAAATTATCTAGGTGAAAATACTGTAGTCACAGTGGAGGGGAAAGGACTAGAGATGACAAAACACATGTAGGAAGTAGAGGTAGGGGTTTACAGGGATGGTTTAGTCAAGTAGGTGACGGTGGCCGGCCCTGTGGAGAGATGGGGATGTAGTTAGGAGGAGGTGGAAGAGGGGGCGAAAAATGACTTCTGGATTCCAGTCTCGTGCGACCGTTTTACAGGCATATCGCACGACGACAGTGGTAGGTTTCATGAGGGAGTGGTTTTGAAGGCGCAGATCATGAGCTCAGTTTTAAATCTGTTGAGTTTGAGAACACTGTGAGATGTGCAGAGCGGTGGCAGCGTCTGTAAGAGCCATGAGGGGATCTTAGGTGGACTGCAAACAGTTTAAAAGCTCATCATTTAAGTTATTTTCAAAAGAAGTTCAAAGCATAGTAAGGATATTCTTTTTTGTTGTTGTTTTGCTCTTTTTTTGATCAACATAATTTAAGTGTGCCATGGAAATATAACTATAAGTTCAAGTGTGCTGTGAGATAAAAAAAAAAAAAAAAAAAGTTAAAAAATACTGTATTAGCCGTACAGAGCAAACCTGGAACTGAGTGATGAGGCCAGGGTTAGACATACAAATTTGAGACATGTCAGTCTGTAGATACTAAGGGAAGCCGGGGAAGTCCCTGAGTTTGCTCAATGAGAGAGTGAACTTGAAATAACAAAGCGCAACGGTTATTCCCACCACCACCACTACCGCCATCACCATGTAGTGTTCACATGACACCGAAAAAGTACTGAAAAGTAATTTTTATTTTTTATTCCCATTTAATACCATTTTATTTCATAATTTTCCCTTGCTTGAGAAGATACACTGTAACTTTTTTTTTTTCTGACAACTGAGCTATGTCTAGTCCTGATATCTAGCTTAAGTGTTTGGTTCATACCTAATTTATCATTTCTTCATTTCCAGCTCCATGTTGACCGGGCTGTTTGGGACCTCAGCAGGCACCATCTTTGTGTATGGGAAAGATATCAAAACAGACTTGCACACGGTGCGGAAGAACATGGGGGTCTGCATGCAGCACGACGTCTTGTTCAGTTACCTCACCACCAAGGAGCACCTGCTCTTATATGGGTCCATCAAGGTTCCTCACTGGACTAAGAAGCAGCTCCATGAGGAAGTAAAAAGGTGAGTAGTGACAGCAACGAGAATGTGAGTTGTCAACTCCTCTCAAAGACCCACAGCTGGGCTGCAGAAGCTCTGGTAAGAATACCAATAAGAGATGTTTTCTCATGAAACAACTGCTGTTTATTTATTTATTTTTTAATTCTTTAATATTGGATAGATTAAATACCATTATCTTCACTAGCCAGTTATTACACTGAAATTGTTAAATGCTCTTCACCTCTGACTCCCAAACCCTTTGCTTCTAACCTCCAAGGATACTACATCAGTCAAAACTTAGACTCTTGGCTTCCACGCTTCCTTTGTACAGTCTGGGAAGAGGGACCAGGGTGATCTTTTTCAACTGAAAATCAGACCATGT
Organism: Loris lydekkerianus; assembly: GCA_963574355.1. Classification (NCBI taxonomy): domain Eukaryota; kingdom Metazoa; phylum Chordata; class Mammalia; order Primates; family Lorisidae; genus Loris; species Loris lydekkerianus. Next base: position 88,870 of record CAUYPK010005590.1, on the reverse strand, counting down.
CACTTTGGGATTCAGCCTTCCAGTGTTCCTGCCAGGCTCGGTGTGACACTCAGTAATGTCCTTGTCAAGGCCTCCAAGGTCTTCCATGACTTGTCCCCAATCCCATTCTGATTTTGTTTCCTTCCACTCTCTCTCACATTCACTCTACTCTAGGCCCACTGGCCGAGTTACACATGGGTCTACATCAGGCCTGTTCCGGTCTCAGGCCTTGTTGCTTTCTCTTTGCTCACCGCACCCTTCCTCGGATAGCCATTTGACTACTTCTGGGCAAACAACCACATTCTCTGTCTCTGCCCACATGTGACCTTTTCTCAGTTGATCACTATGTATAAAACAGATGCTTAAAATAGCATGTGCCAGACACTCCTTATCGCACATCCTCTACCTTATTTATTTTTTTATTGCACTTATCACCTGGCATATTATAAACTTACTCAGGAATATGTTTACTGACTAGATTTCCTGCATCTGTCCAAATACACCCACATACTAGAAGATAACCTTCTTATGGGTAGAAACTTTATCTTCTCACTACTTTTCCCAAGCACTAGAACATAGCCTAGCAGAAAATAAGCAGGAATTCTATTAATATTTGTCAAATGAATGAAGTATGTATGTATTCCCTTCTGTTTTTTTCTGAGTATTAATTTGGTACCTACAACTGGGTAACAATTAATAGAAAACTGCACTGTGAATCCTCGGTAATTTATCTACCTTTTGGAGCACATACAAGTTGCTCAGTGAAGACTTGTCACTTAGTGTATTTATTATATTTTTCCAGTATTCAATATACAGTCTGTCTGTAAAAATAACCATCATACATTATTTTCTAAGAACTTTAAAAGATACAGGACTATACAGCCATCGTCATAAGAGAGTTGGAACATTGTCAGGAGGAATGAAGAGGAAGTTATCTATATCCATAGCGCTCATCGGTGGATCAAGAGTAGTCATTCTGGATGAACCATCCACTGGTGTTGACCCATGTTCCCGCCGAAGTATATGGGATGTTATATGCAAGAACAAAACTGGTATGAGTACTTCCTTGTAACTTCTCCACCCAACTGTTGTAATTCTGCCCTCTGGGACACATCAGCACAAGTTGAAGCCTTATCTGTTTATGATGTATCATTTAAAACTCTAAGACAGGCTCACTCTTTTTCCCGCCAAGAGAGGTTTCTTCTCCCAGCTAACTCTCTGGGTCAATTAGTTATTATCTATCTAGCGCCTACTGTGAGCTGAGCATTTAGCCTTTTTGAGAGCATGCAAATTCAACAGAAGTTCCAAAGGCGGCTTAGAGGAGTGAAGAAGAATCTAATTAGAGATATGAAACATACACAAACAAAAATAAACTGAAAACAGACTAAGTAAGTGCTAACAAAATTGTGAAGCAAAGGAGTAATCAGGGTGGAGTGGATTAATCAAACAGGAATATTCAAAAAGCCTTTAAAATTATTGCTTTTTTATAGTGAAGAAAGAGGGAATGCAGAACAAAGCCATGGGAGCAAAACTCTGATAGGTTGGGAAGAGTTGCCAATGCCCCCATGACAAAGGATGGACGTCTAGCCAATCGGCATAATAAATGCTTCTTTGCTTCCAACTCATAAGAAAAATGCCCTCCAATATATAAGAACACCCCCTTCTGAATTTTTCTTTGATCAGTTTGGAAGTTCCTCGTTGTCAGTTTTTCAATTAGTTCATAAAACATGACTCTTCTCCTCATGATGCCACAGGATTTCCTCTTGTCGACTCTGTGTATCTTGGGACCCGTGTCTTCGTTTCTCATTCTCTGTTGCTCTCATCTGTATTTTCAAGCAAGGACAATCATTCTGTCGACACACCACTTGGACGAGGCAGAAGTGCTGAGTGACCGTATCGCCTTCCTGGAGCAGGGCGGGCTCCGGTGCTGCGGGTCACCGTTTTACCTCAAGGAAACGTTTGGGGATGGATATCACCTCACGCTGACCAAGAAGAAGGTTAGTGAGAGAGAAACTGTGCTGTATTATGTAGTCACAAATTACTTTTTCATATGAAGTGGAAGCAGAATCTCTCACATTCATTCATTGCTAAATTTCATTAATATGCTACCTTGATAGGTCTCAAACTTGAGTGAGCACATAAATTCTGGAGTTGTGGTTACAACTCAGTTTTCTGGTCTCATGAGCACAGTGTAGGTCGTGTGTGGGGGGTGGGGGGGCAGAACTTACTACATTGCTAACAAGTTCCCAGAGGACTCTGATGCTGCTGGTCTGGGGACTGCATATTGAGAAGCAATGAGCTGAGTAAAAAAAATGATCAATGCTTTCAGGTTACTGATGGAGAAATCAACCTTTTAGTTCCCCTAGCATTTTGGTTTATATGGTTAAAAACTCCATTTTGGGCTTTATCAAAATGAAAAGAATTTGAAATCATGTATTCACTTTTTAATCAGTACTTCTCAAGTGACAGCATGAAGACTATAACTCGGGTCAGTGATGCTTTTACATCTTTTGAGGAACTAAAGAGCTCACTAAAGATCTCTGTACCCCCTAAGACAGCACACGATTTGAGAACACCATGCAAGATGTATATGCTGTTAGGCAGGTTTTGACACCACTGTTCAGTTAGTATCTAATTATCCTGATGTGACTTCCAAATGCAAAAAAAATGGTCCATTGTCATAGTCAATAATTCATGCAGAAATTTACATATTACATATTTATTATGCTTTAGGATGTGCCCAAGCACTATCCTAGCTCAGCAGTGAACTGATGAAAATTCCTGCCTCATGGAGTTTACATTCTGATGGAGTGTGAGGAATTCAGATGATACAATCAATAAACAAATCATTTAGTAATTACTATGAATAGAAATGGAGCAGGAGAGGGGAGAGAGGGGATGCTGAGTGGTGCCATTTTTAAGTAGGGAAATAAGAGAAGAGGTCTCTGAGTAAGTGACAGGTGAGCCAAGAATTGGAGCTGGTGCATGAATGGGACATGTCACAGTCTGGGAGCAAAGGAAGACCAGTTACAAGAGCCTTGGGCAGGGGCTGGGGGTCGGGGTATGTGAACCTGAGTCCGCTAGCAAGAGAAAAGACAACTACTGCCGACACAGAGCAAGAGAGAGGGAAGATGGTGGGTGATGACCTGGGGTGGGAGGTTAGGGCCCGTAGAGTAGTAACTTGCAGAAAACTACGGGTGGGACAGGGAGCACTGGAGCAGTGATATGTGATCTGACTCAGGTCTGGAGTGACCTAAAAGAACTCACCCTCCTCTGATTAGGACCCTGGGACACAATAGTGTAAAGAGAAGAGAGTGTTTAACTTCTGTTTTTGTCTCTAGCGTCCAAATCTAAATGCAAATATGGTATGTGACACCCTGGCTGTGACAGCAATGATCCGATCACACCTTCCTGAAGCCTACCTCAAGGAGGATATTGGCGGAGAGCTTGTTTATGTGCTCCCTCCATTTAACACCAAAGTCTCAGGAGCCTACCTGTCACTCCTACGAGCGCTGGACACTGGCATGGGTGACCTCAACATCGGATGCTATGGCATTTCAGACACCACTGTGGAAGAGGTACACTGACTTCTCTTTTTTTCTTTTTCTTTTTCTTTTCTTTCTTTCTTTCTTTCTTTTTTTTTTTTTTTTTGCAGTTTTTTGGCCATGGCTGGGTTTGAACCCACCACCTCCGGCATATGGGACCAGCACCCTACTCCTTTGAGCCATAGGCGCCACCCTTATCTTTTTTTATTAAAGCTAATATAATTTGCTGTTCCCTTGAAATAAATATGTGTGGGTTTTAAAAACTAAATAAATAAATATGTCACAAAATCTGAAAAGTTTAGAAGTATTTCAGTACTGTTTTTATGAAGGTCTGAATGCTGAGAATTCAAATGTTGCTCCAACAAGAGAGCCCGTATCTTTTACAAATGACAATGTTCACTTAAAGTCAGATGGGAAATATTTATCTCAATAAATGTGATGATTTGAAATCAAAAATTAAGCTTAGAGTTAGAAAAGACATGTACTTCTTATATTAATGAAGTGGTTTGGCTTCTCTTTCTAGGTCTTTCTGAACTTGACGAAAGAGTCACAAAATAACAGTAACATGAGTCTTGAGTACTTAACGCAGAAGAAAATTGGAAATTCCAGTACCAATGGCATCTCAACCCCTGATGATTTATCTGTGAGCAGCAGCAATTTCACAGACAGAGACGGTATACATCTTGTGTGGATACTTTGCATAATTCCAATACATGATATAAATGAGAAAAATAACAGGGCAGATTTTGATGTTTTTTGAATTAAACTATGAAGTTTCATTCTAAATTTAAAAAAATTCAAGACATATAAGCTTCCTTTTTTAATATATAAAATATTCGTTAAACCAAATTGAATTCTCTATTTCAGAAGTACTTTAGAGAATGTAGAACTCTCTTGATAGGCCAGTGACGAATATTCCTCCTATCCAGCAGAAATCATTTTCAAGATGTAACGTCTGTGATTTCAGATTTGTGCTCAAGTTAAAGTTCTTCTTGTAGTTGGTGGTGTCCAACAATGATCAAGGGTACCTGTGAGGTAGTTCACTTCCTGTTATTAAACATGTTTAAACAAAGACAATGGTCTTCAAAAAAGGAAAAATAAGCCATCTTCCTTACAATACCTCTTAGAAAACACATTGAACCTACCCCCACTCTGCCTCATTCAGGTGCTGAGAAAATGCTTTTGAAGGATGGTCTCTGAATTCATGAAGTTGGACTTGATGGCTAAGGATTTATAATAATAGGTTCCCCCCCCACCAATCCTTCACACAGGATATATTTGAACAATCATGTTTTTTGACAAGACTTTAAAGGATTGGGCTGTATTGAAAATAACTTTTATTATCACTTATTCTCTTTCTGACAGTTAATTTATATCTCTAGAAACACCATTTACTTAAGAAATCATATAGTAAAGTGATATATAAATTATGGAGTAGTCATTTCAACAGTTTGCTTAAATTGGGCAAAATCTCTAGGAACAGAACTTTTAATTAAACATTTTCCTGGCTTTAAAACTCAGAAATGATCATCTCTGCTGTTTGTATAATTCCGGAACTTGAATTGACTGTGTCCGCTGCCATATTCCTCATCTACCATCTTTTGGGAAATACAATTATAGAGTCCATGGATTTGAGAATTTTTGGTTAGAAAATGGTCATCTGCTTTAGGAAGTAAATGCTATCTGCCTCAACATTTGTCTCATAATTTGAAACTGTTCTTCAGTCAAAATGTTCCCCTCATTGACATTATCTTTCAGAAAGCACATTTATTCCATTTGATACACCTGTAAGTCATCCACATGTAATTTCTCAAGAAACAGAAAAGCATACTAATTAACTCAAAACATTCAGCTCCTTCTACAATTCCCTTTTGTGGAGATATGCGTTTGCATTTAAACTTGTTCACTGTGTTTAATTGGAATTCATTTTAAATTAAGCAGCTTTGTATTTTTCCTTATCAGCTAAATGAAGATCATGAGTTTTGTGCTGCATAAATTGTGATGGAAAATTTAAAATATACACAGTGTTGAGGAACACCGTCCTCTTATCACATATGGAGGCACGCTTGGTGGCAGGCCTTTGCAGAGAAGGCTATCTGTGAGCCTGTTTTTAGAGAAGGTTCAAAATATAATGAGTGAAGGCTGTCTGTTGTGAGGTACCAGAGACCTCACAACAGAGATCTGAAATTATTGGCCACAGGTCTCTATTGAGGAAGCCATGGTTTATGTCTCCTTAGGTGCTCTGACTCTCAGAAGCCATGGAATTTTTCTCGGCATCTGAAAAGCATTTCAAAGAGGGGGTAGGAGAGAGACATTTTTCCAATAAGTTCTTTTTTGGAACTATAGTGGTAAAATAGAGTTTTGAAAGGCTGTGTAATCATTCCAAATTTCTAAAGAGAAAAAATAATGAAAAAGTGGTTGAATGAGAACTAGACTCTGGAGAAAAGAACGTCCCTTTTCCCACACTTCACTGGATCTCATGTTATAGTCAAAGCCAGTTAGACTTACGGTCAACTAAGTTCCTCAAAACAGAGATGAGTTCTTAGACCAGGTTGGTGTTTTGATTTGTACTTATTTGAAATCAATCTCTTGATAGAAGCTGTCTCTTGAGTATTAGTAATTAGTAATTCATGCTTCATGTGCATTGAGACTTTAGAGTTTGAGGACAGTATTCACCTGTGAAATTCTAGATCTTTTACTTTATAAAATTACAATGTATGTCACCACTTTTCTGAATGGGGAATTAGAATTTTTAAATCACTTTTATGTGGATCACTATGAAAGTTTTGAGATACCCAGAAATCAAGAAACACAAAAATTCGTGCAGATGGAAACAAATGAAGCCCTCCCAGCAACACCAATAAGCTGAGTGAGTTGAAACTTGCAAGGGTGAACTGGAAAGGATGCTGTCCACAGGGTTTCCTGAAAGTGAAATAATGGACCATAACATTGTCTGTCTCAAAGCTTTAGTAGTGACCCATGTACATACAGTTCTATATGAGATGGTATCAGGGTCCTTCAATTTCCCCGTGGGAGGCCCAGGACTAAGGCTGATAAATGAATTGCCAAATGAGCCACAAATCCAACTCTAAAATATAAGCATTTTCCCCCACATGGTGTTATGCCACCCATTCACAGTTTTTGAAGTTACTTCATCACTTGATGTATCAAGATTTTCCAGAATGATATCAAATCTCTTTTTCTTCATTAGACAAAATCCTGACAAGAGGAGAGCGGTTGGATGGTTTGGGGCTGTTACTGAAGAAGATACTGGCGATCCTCATCAAGAGATTCCACCACACCCGCAGGAACTGGAAAGGCTTCATTGCCCAGGTTATCCTCCCCATCGTCTTTGTGACCACGGCCATGGGCCTTGGCACGTTAAGAGACTCGAGCAACAGTTATCCAGAGATGGAGATCTCCCCCTCTCTTTATGGTACCTCTGAACAGACAGCCTTCTATGCGTAAGTTTCTTTCCGCTAACTTAAGTGTTTCCCAAAAGCTTCTGAGGGTGTGGCTGGACCTAATGAATCCTATGGGATATTGAAAAAAGAGAACTTAGCGCCCACAGTACCTGATTCTGCTAAAGGAATGAACAGTTTGATGTATTGCAATATGTTACTTCTATTGCCAACAAATAGCTTCTTAAGAGATTTTTGCATTCTCCTAAAAATAAAGTTGTAGTAGGTTATTTGCTTTTTAATGACTAGACTGTCATCAGGAAAGCCAGGTTATGTGTGCCTCCCTAACCTGTTGTACTATATAGAAAGTAGCTTTTTATTCATCTTACAAATACTGCATACATTGTCAGAATTCCGTGTAATATGTAATTTATACAATACATGATCACTAAATGCACATTTAGAATGAGAAAGCAGCTGAATAGAGACATGTGCATAGTTTTCCTGCGAAACCCTTGTTTCCTGAGACGGCATCCTCCTTAGATTTTTAAGAAAATAGCTGTATAAACAACACATTTAGTCTCTTCAAATTATTTGTGAGCATGAGTTTAATATGGCGGCTAGTGGCAGAGTCAAGAATTGTTTCTCTTCTGTAACATTTCAGGAATTCTCACCCAAACACAAAGTCACTGGTCTCAGCAATGTGGAACTTCCCCGGCATTGACAACGTGTGTCTGAACACCAGTAATCCGTACGTGGTTCTTGCTTTTTGTTTGTTTGTTTTCAACATTGCAGTTTGTGTGTGTGGGTGTGTATATGGGGCTGTGTGTGTGAAGGCGTGTTATTTGGCTGGAAGAGGGCACAGCCCTGATAGAAGTCTCTGTTTTGACAGATTTTATCCATCTCCTTCAGCTCATTCCTTAGCTGTGCCTAACTGTAATGATGAACATTAGATGTCTCATGATTTGTACAGCTCTTATATACACATATATATAGTCATTTATCAATCACATCCTGTAAATTATTAACTCCATTTTACAGCTAAAGAAACTGAGGCTCATATAAGATACTTGTCTAAAGTAATCTAGATTGTAAATTCTGTAGCTAAAGCTAAGACCCAAGTCTTCTCATTTCAATTCCCATGGGTTTGCTGTATGAAATGTGGCTTATTCAAACTTCCATGATCGCCCATAATACATGTAAACCTGACCTTGGTGTATTATTATGCTGAAGGGTTTCCTTCTTGTCAGAAGAGAGGCTGAAAAGAGCAAAGGGAATAAAGAGGACAAAAAGCCCCATTCCAACACAATAAGACAACTCAATGAGATTTGGTCTCAACATTATTGAATAAAAAATGCCTTCCCTCAATCCCCCACCACAAAATGTCAAATCACTTGAAAACAGTAATTCAATGTATATTCAAGTTATGAAAAATCAGAAAATTGTACCTAGGACTACATAGCTGTATTTAATATCAATTATAATGGTCTATAAAACCAGTATATGGTGCCCCATGATGGCATTAATGTACACAGCTATGATTTAATAAAAAAAATTAATATCAATTATTTGTATACTGGTGCATGAGAACACACACATGCTTAACATCAATTTTATTTATTTATTTGTTTATTTATTTTGCAGACTATGTTTAAAGAAAGGCAGTCTGGAAAAATGGAACACCAGTGGAGAACCTATCACTAATTTTGGTGTTTGCTCCTGCTCAGAAAATGTCCAGGTAAAATGGAATTCAGTTTTAGTGAAATTGGGGGATAAAAGGGAATAAATAGTGAAACTGGAAGATCTATCTAGTTTACCAAATTGTCCATATGATTTCATTTTATGGAAGGTGGTAGCTCAGAGATATGGACTGGGATGTTAAAAAATACTGACTCTGAATATCAGCTCACTTTTTAAAATCCATCTTAGGACAAATTTCCAAAGGTAGGTGATTCATTGATGGTCTTTGTAGAGGCCAACTAAAAGTGAAAATTTTTGGTCTCAACTCATTGCTAATTAGAAAGCTCTATTTTTCACTTGAAAAAACGCCACCACAGCTGTCACATTTGAAAGTTCAGTGAGACTGCCCTTGCCAGAAAGTCTAGAAAAGAGCTACAGATGTCTCTAAGCGGCACCTCCAGGCTATAGGCTACAGTAAAAATTATTTCCCGAAAGAAATAGAAAAAATTATCTATCACTTACTCTGTGTTCTAAAGATACAGACCTTAGTTTTCTAAGCCAAGCTTTTCAGAAAGCCAAATTCACTAGGGAAGTTAAAGATCATTGAAGAGTTACTATATTGTTAATTTACTTTCTCATGAAAGGAATCAAGCAATATTTTCTTTAGAATGACGTATGGTTGTACCCTGAACTGTCTTGATACAATATTTTAGAATGAAAATATGTTCTGTAAATGCAACTCATGTTGGAGTTCTCATGCAAGACAGTTACTAACAATAAGAGCTGGGACCCAACCAGGAACTTTTATAATCCTTACATGTTTAAAAATTAGTCTTACCTAGTATTCAGAATTTTTTAATCTCTCATTTACTTTAATTCAATTCTGGAATTCTTCGTGTATATTCTTTAGTTCACAGTAAAAGTTAATTAACTAATATTGTAAATTTGAATCTGGATAATTTTTAGTAATTTAAAAGACCAGTAGATTTATAAGTTCCTCAGCCTCTTTTGTCATTTCATTCACTTCTCCAGATCTATTTCTCACTGTTTAATAACAGTGAATTCACTCTGCAAAACTGAACTCTGTACATCGGACTTGTACTATGGACCAAGTAAAGGTCCAAGTTTCTTGAAAGGAAAAAAAATTATACTGCATGTACATCAAAAGATTTAAAAAGTTAAAGGGAAATCCACAGAGTGAAAGACAATATTCACAATATACAGTAAAGGACTCGAGTCCCGGGCCTATGTATAAAGAACTCCTGCAAATTGCTACACATACAGATAATAGAAAAATTCGCAAAATACATGAAGAGGCACCTCACAAAGAATATATACAAATGGCCAACAAATATGTTAAAGGTAAAGCAATATCACTCCACGCTCACCAGAATGACTGAACTGAAAGAGACAAATCCCATGTGTTGGCAAAGATGAGTAGCAGCCAGAACCCTCCTAATCAGCTGATGGTAATTTAATTTTATACAGTTGTTTTTTTTGTTTTGTTTTGTTTTGTTTTTTGAGACAAAGTCTCAAACTGTCACCCTGGGTAGAGTGCTGTGATACCACAGCTCACAGCTACCTCAAACTCTGGGCTCAAGCGATCCTCTTGCCTCAGATTTTCTATTTTTAGTGGAGATGGGGTCTTGCTTTTGCTCAGGCTGACCTTGAACTTGTGAGCTCAAGCAATCCACTGACCTTGGCCTCCCAGAGTGCTAGGATTATAGGTGTGAGCCACCATGCCCAGCTGATACAGTTTTTAAACCTGCTTGGCAGCCGGGTGCAGCGGCTTATGCCTGTAATCCCAGGACCCTGGGAGGCCGAGTAGGATGGATCGCCTAAGATCAGGAGTTCCAGACCAGCCTGAGCAGGAGCGAGACCCTGTCACTAATAACAATAGAAAAACTAGCCAGGCATTATGGTGGGTGCCTGTAGTCCCAGCTACTTGGGAGGCTCAGGCAAAAGGACCACTTGAGCCCAAGAGGCAGAGGTTGCTGTGAGCTGTGACTCAGGAAAACAGAATGAGACTCTATCTCAAAAAAATAAATAAATAACTAATATTAAAACCACTTAGCAAGATATAGTAATGCTGAAAATATGCATACCTGTGGGACCTGTAATTCCACTCCTAATACATGCTCATCAGAAATGTGAATGGTGCCACCAGCAGTAAAATAGATAGCTCAGATACAGCAAGGTGAGAGTGGCCTACGACTATACTCATCAGAGGGCAGATTCACACAGACATAAGGATGAGTGAAAAGTGCCAGACACAAGATTGGATATATTATTCTATTTATGTAAGATATGGAAATAGGTCACAGTGGCTCCTGCCTATAATATAACACTTTGGGAGGCCAAGGCAGGAGGATAGTTTAAGGACACAAGTTTGAGATCAGTTTGGGCAACATAGCAAGACCCCCATCTCTATTTTAAAAATAACTTAAAAATTAGCTTGACATGATGGCCTATACCTAGAGTCTTAGCTACTTGGGAGGTTGAGGTGGGAGGATGTTCAAGGCTGTAGTAGCCATGACTGTGACACTGCATTCCAACCTGGGTGACAAAGCAAGACCCTGTCTTAAAAACTAATAATTAAAATAAATTAAAGGGAAAAGTATTTAAAACTAATCTGGGTGTGTTACTTTAGGAGTGTTGAGGTGAGTGTGATGAAGGAGGTTTGCAGTGCTGGCATTGCTGTTCCTGACTTGGTTGGTTATACAGATGTGTTGAATTTGTCAAAATTCATCAAGAAGTACACTTATAATACATGTGCATTTATCTGTGCATAATATAATTTAATAAAAATATTTCACTGTATACATAATTATTTGTGAGACTAGTGAGACCCCATTCCAAAATGGGGTTCTCAAGCTGATACAACTTGATGTAAGGTGAAATTTAGCACTGATTTTTTTTTTAAATAACCTAAAACTTTATGTCCCTGGGACACGTAAGTGAGGCTATGGAAAACCACTAGACTTCCCCAACTAAACTTCATGTCAATGAAGCATGAGAAGCTAAACTAAAAACTAAGTTAATAGAAATGCAGAAAGCTACAAGCACAAGAATTAGTGTTAACACTAAAGGTGTAAACAAATGTACGTGGTGATGTGAAGTGTCAACAGGGAAAAGTAGCTAGGGGTATACAGGAACTCTTTGTGCTCTTGTGACTTTTCTGTAAATCTAAAATTATTCCAGACGAGAAGTTTATATATATAAAGTTTATATATATGTGAATATTTGTGTGTGTGTATATACATATATTAGTAATATATGTAACTAAGCTCTGACTCTTAGATTATGTACCTAAAACTAACATAGCATGAACTTTTCATTCATTGCTCTCAGTCCCTAGAAAAGTCATGTCGATTCATGCTATCATTTCTATTTGGGGGGCAAACATTTTTTCCCTTAGCTGTGAATTATTAAGGGCATTTTGAGTCATTTTAATATGTAAGGTGATTCTCCAGACATATAAAGCTTGTCAGTACAGTGGAAGAAATATCACACACTTGTTAGCTGATATTCTTTGTTGGTTTAAGTGAGTCCTGAACACATGTATACATGTGCTCTACATAAATAATAACTATTTGTTCTAATTTCTTGGCATAGACAAGATGACTTGTTTTTCAAAGTTCTTTTAAAGTTAAAGGACAGTCTTATCACTCTCTCCCAGATGCAGTAATAGATGATGAAACTGAAGCTCCTTGAACAGCATTGGCCGGGAAAGAAAATTAATTTTTAAACTTTATTTTCCAGGAATGTCCTAAATTTAACTACGCCCCACCTCATAGAAGAACTTACTCCTCCCAAGTAATTTATAACCTCACAGGGCACCGCTTGGAAAATTATCTTATATCAACTGCTAATGAGTTTGTCCAAAAAAGGTAAAACATTCTGTTTGTAACATATATAATTGCTTTCTAATTATAATGATAAGTGCCTCCTAAACTTGAGACAATAGAGATGATAGATGCAAATCTCTATTGTTCCTATGTTACATGGTTACATTCTGAGTCTTATTTCAGCAGCCTTATGTATTGAAATGTTAAGTTTCAACTCTGAAGTAAGATTTATTTGAGCAAACTGAAAAGCATTGTTTTTTCCAGGCCTCAAAATTTCTTAAATTTGTATCTATTTTTTTTTTTCCTTGAAGCAAAAAAGAACTTATTGAGTGGATTATGCCAACTCAGAGAGTTTTAAGGCATGACTTTTGGTGACACTAGGCCTTAGTTCCAGTTTGAGTTCTCAAAACTTGGAATGTGATACCTGCAGGTGGACAAAACGTGTCCATGAGTTGCAAGGCATGAGCTAGAGCTGCTCCATCTAAGCATTTACAATGGATATAAAGCTGATAGGCTTACAATCGTACCATTTTCTCCTTTCTCCATGTCTTCCCTCCTTTGTTTCTCCGTATATATAAATGACTGACATTCACTGTAAAATAATTAGAAACTACAGATGACCACAAAGAAGAAAAAATTCTTTACTCAGATTGCCACTATTGATATCTTAGTGTATACATGTATTCCTCCAGAAATTTTCTTATCACAAATATACACATAAATATTTTTAACAAAATAGATTTTATTATAAACAGTTTGAAAAGCTAACTTTTTTTTTAAGTGAAACTTTAATACAATAGCATTGTATGTCAAAAATATAACTCCATAGCCTCAGATACATGATGATAGTCAGAAAATTACTCTAATGCAGTGGTTCTCAACCTTCCTAATGCCGTGACCCTTTAATATAGTTCTTTGTGTTGTGGTAACCTCCAACCATGAAATTATTTCTGTTGCTACTTAATAACTAGAAATTTTAGTTATGCCACTTCATAACATAGTAATTTTGCTACTGTTATGAATTGTAATAACCAGGAATCCTCAAAGGGGTTGCGACCCACAGGTTGAGAACCGCTGCTCTAATGGGACTACATCATTATTTATTTAACCTGACTTTAATATGGTAGACATTTAAATTAATTTAGTCTTAAAATCATGACTTGGATTTTAAGAACCAACTTTTTTCTTTTTTTCCTGAGCCAGTTTCCTGGCCAGTGCTATTTATTTATTCTTTTTTTTTTTTTTTTTTTTTTTTATTAAATCATAGCTGTGTACATTAATGCGATCATGGAGCACAATGCACTGGTAAAAACCACCTTTTTATTTTCAGGAGACCATGAACTGACCAAGTAGTGAAATAAATCCAACTTACCTTCAAATGCCAGAGAAAAAATACAACACCAGGGGACAAGCTAGGGAGCAAAATAGGATTATAAAAGAAATTGAGCCATTTGAAAAAAAAAAGATACTATTTGACTGACAGTATATCACTTCAGTATTAGTTACCTAAAAAAAATTTTTTTAAGGACTAACTTATTAAGATTTTTGAGATGATGCCTCGGCCGGCTAAGATGAAGGAGTTGATTACATTATGTGTCACTTATTTTCAGGATGACTACCAAGCATATGCAATTGTTTAGAGAGACTTTTTGCCTCTGGATATAGTGCACACTTGAGATTAAAATATGAAAAGGGAATCAATACAAAGGTAAAATATTTGTCAGGCAGTACTTACTTTATGCTGTAAATGTGTTCCTAATGGATAAAAAAGGCAATGGACTCTTAGTTAAGTATTTTAGATCTACATATGAAGATTGTCTCCATTAAAACAAATATAAATTGTATTACTCTCCATAGATATGGAGGTTGGAGTTTTGGGCTGCCTTTGACTGAAGACCTTCATTTCGATATAACACCAATTCCTGCCAACAGAACACTTGCTAAGGTAAATTATGATCTTTCTTCTTGTATGTCCTAAAAATGAGAAAGTGAAGTTGATACGTTCGAGCATTTTCATGAGGTAAAAACAAACCATGGGTACAATTTGGCTTTATGCATAGCACATAGCCCCACTGTTCCAATCCTGTGTCTATACACGAGGGGAACGCACACACATAGCCCCAGAACACACGTACAGAAGTGTACATGGTAGTGTTTCCCATGATAGACAAAACACAACCCAGAAGGCCCAGATGTAAAAGAGTAAGTTGTTTCATATTCATCCAATTGAACTTTCAGCAACGAAAATGAATAAACTCAGCTCCACATAACAAGCAAGTGAAATCTCCCAAACATGATTAATAAACAAAGGAAAAGACAACAATGAATGCATAGACTATAATTGTATTTACTATAAACTTTGAGAATAAAAAAACTCAACCATATTGGTTAGGGGAAAGGGACAGTATTGTAATTTTGATAGAGTCAGAGAGTTAGGGCGAAGGTGTTCTGGATACTGGCCATTTTAATTTCTCAACCTGTCCAATGGTTTAATGGGTGTACACCCTTTGTAATTTTTTGTAGCACTATATATTTGTGTTTCATGCATTTTTCTTTGTGCGTATATCTTTTTAGAGAAGGGAAATAGGTATGTTTAGCCTTGCTTCCTGAGGAATCTAGAAACCTAATTGAATTAAATGGGGATAAATAAACCTGTGGGTTTGTTTTTTTTTTAATTTAGATCATATCATGCATAAGCTAGAATCACAGAATCCGACATATATGAATACCCATATGACAATGGCAGCCTTAGAGATTTAAATTGTTCTTTACATATTCTTGTTTGATAGTAAGAGACATGTACAGTCTTGGGGAGTGGGGAGAAATGCATATTCATTTAGTGACTTTTATATGGCAAGTTCCAGTACCACCTATTGCACAAACTACCTAAGTTCACCCCTCACAACATCTATGAGATAGATCTGATCAGGCCTATTGTAGGTGATTTTCAGGTCATGTGGAAAGTAATAGTAATACGGGGATCTCCCTTACCTCCCTCTCTCCACACAGAGTAAATATTCTTACATAATCAAGGGAGTCTTTAATGTAAAATAATTTCTCTTGTAAATCAAATTTGTAATTGTGAATTTTCAAATGGGTTTGTTGAACTGAAGCAGCTCAATATTTTAAACCCCTCTGTTTCTGACATGGTTGGTGAAGGAACTCACTGTCTTGTGGATTGTGGTTAGGAATAGAAAGCTAGTAGGAGAATTTCAAGGTCGCCAGTCTCGTTGCTAAGGACACGATGCTTGTATATGTATTTTCTTTCTTTTTTCAGCTTCATCTCTCTGCCATTTGTTTTTATCACTGTTATTGAAAGCCAGGATACCATAGTTCAAGTTTCAGAATCACCCTGGGTCCCCCACAGAAATGGAGATAATAATGTTTTCTCCAGTTTATTTCAAGGTTTGCCAATAGAGGAGATCCTCACCAACTAACAGCACTAGCACACACAACTGCCTTCCCAACCTCTGCCCATCTCTATATTGAAACATAGGTCTGTGAGCAGCACTCTAGGAGATAGTTCATAATTGTCTAAGAGAAAATAAATTAGAAAATTGGTGTTCTTATTTTAAACATACATAAGGCAGTTTGCAGGATTTTTAAATAGCCTAATTGATTTGAATGCCATATTGATCTTGTCTTCTTGGAATTTAACAGGTATGGTATGACCCAGAAGGCTATCATTCCCTTCCAGCTTACCTCAACAGCCTGAATAATTTCCTCCTGCGAGTTAACATGTCTAAAGAGGATGCTGCCCGACATGGTAAAGTTACTTACGCAAAGACATCTTTGTATTGCACCTTACGGTACTCTCCATATAAAAATGCGCTTTCTGTCCTGTCTCCTCCCAGTGACAGGTATTTTAGAGTATCTAAATCACAGGTCTTTAAAAGGAATTTGAAAGTAGTAACTATCACCAGACGGAACATTCTGGATAATCCCCTTAACTTCAGGTTGATTTAATTTTCTCATTTATCACATCAGGATTATAATGCTGACTTTACGCTCATATCTGTTCTCACACTTGGTAGTTATCACTCATAGGAAAATATTTTAAAACTATTTACTTGCCTATAGGCTTAATTTAAAAAAATATATATTTATAAATATTGTTTGCAAATCAACATATGAAATCAAATCTTTTAAAGTAAAAAGTTCTACACTTAAGCAAAAATAATACCATTTTTTGAGTGCTTACAGTATCATACGTGCTTTTTATGAAATGTTGCTGATCCTTCCAGCACCCATCATGTCGAGTATTTTTATTCCTACTATTAATTCTCCAAGGAATTAATCTGGCACCTGCCTGCTTTGTTTTCTAATACTCTGCACTGCTTCTCTGGACTCAGCCATGACTACGTTAGATGGGTTTCCCAAGAGATTTCCATAGTTTTTAAAATAAGCCTTGGAATTCCAAAGAAACTGATTATTTTTCTAATCCAATTATGTTTCATCAGACCCTTTCATCTTAAGCTTCATTTAAATTATTTTACCATATTGATTCTAAAAAAAATAAAATAAAAGATGAAGAAAAACTGACTAATCCTGGCCACAGCTAAGGTTTCTAGTCTAATAAATAGCCTATCCAGTGTTGGGGGAAACACAATGTATCTTTTAGAAATGCCAGGATCTACTTTTCTTTCATACTGTTGGACATAAGAGTGTGGACCCCATGTACTGGTGATTGTGGGAAAAAACTTAAAGGCTCAAATACTTATTCAGAAATTTTAGGAGTCTTCATTTCAAAAAGAACAGTATTTTTTCCCATTGCTTTGGCCTTTTCTTACAAGGAAAAAGAAGAAAATAATAAGATTGATAGTCCTTAGATTTAGAGCATCAATAAAGAGCATAGTCAGAAGTGGTAGATCGATGTAGACCTTCCATTTGATCCTAGAAGGCATCTACCCAGGAGAAGAAAGATTATTTTATCCCAAGGACTTTTGTACTCGAATGTTTATAGCACCACACAGATGTGGAAACAACCCAAGTGCCTATCAACCCAAGGATAGATTAATAAACTGTGGTATGTGTAGGCCATGGAATACTATTTAGCTATAAAAAAATGGAAACTTAAATTTTTTAGATTTGCCTGGATGGAGTTAAAGAACATCCATCCTCTTTGGTAAAATTAGCTCAAGAATGGAAAAGCAAGCACCCCTATGTACTCGATCCTAATTTGAAACTAGCAGATGAACAACTACAGGCCTAGAGGAAAAATACAAATAAGTTTAAGTGGGGGAAGGAGCGAGGTGAGAGGAGACTCAGTAAGCTCCTGCATAACAGGTACAATGTAGGGGCACGTGGCACACCTCCTGGGTGAAGGACTCAGCTACAACTCAGATGCTGCCTTGCAAATGCAAACATGTAACCAATCATAAGTACCCTTATATTAATCTGAAATTTTAAAAAACGTGGTTGATTGAATTAAATGTTGGCTGCAGCCAGGTGTGTCTAGTGGAATCTGGTTTGAAAGTCACTTGACTTTCAAAAGAATGCTTTATCCAGAGCAAAATGCATGTATTGTTGTGACAGATACTGAACATGTAAGAGCTATGGACATGACTAGGGGAACATGTAGCAAAGGTAACAGAACAGGGGGAAAGGATCAGCTTTTTGAAATCTATATTCCAGTTTCCTTTATAATTAGCGTTCTTTCCCTTGACCCAGGCAATCTGAGTCACTATAGACTTCAGCAGGCTTGTTGTAGCTCCTAACATTGTATTTTAAGTTACAGAGTATAAAGAATTAAAAGTACTGGGACAAAAGCTTGATAGGACCCTAAACTGAATTTTTTTTTTTTATTTAAAAATAAGGCTTAGCTTGAGTTATGTAGAGATTGGTATTAGTGTGTTTTCTCTTCCCTTTTAATTCTTCTTATATGGACTTGTGACAGTGGTATCTCTTCATCTTCTTTGGAAGGAATTGATCTCTTTCAAAGAAGAAATCTATATCACCCTAAAATACTTTGATGTCATAATGCCTGTGTCTGGGGTCTACCATAGTAATAATATTACTAGCTCTAAAAATCAAACCATTTTCCTCCTGCCACCTCCCCCTAACATACTACTTGTTTGAAGTCATCTTTGTTAGATTCTGCATGAATTGGGATTTTTCCTTGAGCTGTAAAATTGATTTTCTTTGAATTCTAACATGCTAATAAAAATTTTTTAATTAACTTTCCTTTGCAATGTCAATATCCGTTATATTCATGTGGTTCCCTCTAGTGGTTAATTTAACATGAAAATTCTGTTCTTTCTTTCCAAAGAATACTGGTCTGCTTATTTTCCCCAACAATGTTCCACAACTATGCTGTTTTTCTTCTTTTTTTTTTTTTCCTTCTTATAAAACATTTTGATTTTAAGGTAGTTCCAGATCTATGGAGAAGTTATGGATCTATGGAGAATAGTACAGAGAATTTCTGAATGTTCTTCTCCTAGATTTTTCTAAAGGAGACATTCTACTATACTTCCTTTATCATCCCCTCTTTGTATACATACAGGGTCTTTCAATTAAGTTTGTGAACTCATCCTAGAAAAAGTGCTGCATACCTCACTGCTGAATATCACTATGGTCACCCTCAAACTCTCAATGCACTCGCCCTGGGAAGCCACACACCAATACCAATTATGCTGGTTTTCAATAATACTAAAAACACCACCCTTTTCACTCCAGTGTTCATTCTTACACTTAGTTGTTTTAGTAGCAGTGGTCAATGGGAAGCATCTTATTTTAAGTTCACAACTATGGAGACAACAGAAAATGTTTTATTGGCTCAGTAAGTAGGGCACCGACCCCAAATACTGAGAGTGGCAGGTTCTAACCCAGCCCCAGCCAAATTGCAACAACAACAACAAAAAAAGTGTAAAAGAAAATGCTTTATTGTTTTAATATAATATATTATATGTGGAAAATATTAATTGAAATTTTAATCTGAGTGATTTAATAGGCATTTATTGACTAATAATCACTGTACTTAAGCCATTATGCTGGATGCCATAGAACCTATGGTTGCTTATGGATACATTAACTTCATCTTTTAGCTAAAAATATACATTAAAGAAATCTGTTCCACAGGGTTTTGCATAGTAAAGTGTCTTTGTAAAAATTCTCTGATGAAGAAGTGTATTCCTTGATTCTGACATTCAAATCAGAAATAAGCTTTCCCTTGCCTATATTAGATTTAGCAGCATGGTTTAAGTAGGGCCTCAAGAAAATTTGAATCTCAGTTTTAAAAGAGTCCATTAATACACAAAGATAAGAACAGGACATTCCCCCGATGGTGCGATTAAAATTATAGGTCAAATTGGTCTTTGTTGTTGTTAGTTTCTTTGTTTTGCTTTAACTGTATTTTTTTCTTTAATATACAACAGTTGCAAAACTCAACCTCAACATTCTACTTAGTAAAAATTATGAATCTAAGTCAATCGAGGGAATCTATCTTTAAAATCATAGAATCTACCTATAATATTCCTATACTTGGCAAGGGCCTTGGTATCCTAATACAATGAGCATACACGTGTATCGTATAAGCAATAAGTGACAAAGCTCTTGGTCAGTTTATGGCACTATAGGAACAAGTACTTAGGAGATATCCACATTCTCACTCCCTACCATTCCTTTCCACAATTACCTGGGTAGTAAAGCCTTTACCTTTACACTGTAGTTCTTTGAGAAACTGTTGTCATTGCATATTTGATTCTGGCTAATCAAGATCTTCTAATGAAGAAAAGAAAAAAGACTTTGCTTTTAATTCAAAAAGTATAACCAACTCAGAGACCCCATTAATTTGAGACTGGATAGGAATTAAGTGACTACTTTTCTGAAGCCAGTTAGGATCTCTGGCTTCTCCTAGATCTGTGCATCTCAATGAAAATTCCTTGGGCATGGCTAAAGTTCTAGAACAACAGGTATCTTAAAAGCAATAAAGAAGGAAGGGTCTGCTCAGACTACCATCCTTCCCCACCAGAGCCATGGCAGTATATAAAGGGTTGGGGAGGTAAGTTTCTATTCTCTAGGGAACCCTCATATAGTTGGCCCCCTCCTTCTTGAATTGCTTATTTAAATGTAATGCATTTCTGAAGTGCTCCTAAAACATAAACATGTACATGACCAGATAGAGGGAAGAAAGTGGAAAACAATTATTTAAATGTAATAGACTAGGGGAAATGTTATATAAGAAATGTTAATTCTTGTCCCCTTTCCAAAGATTCTATATACAATGTGAAGAAATTTTCTTTTTATGTGAGTGCCATCAATTGTATGACCTTGATTATATTAGGGGAAAAATCATGTGCCTTTAATGCAGGATCCACAAAGTAAAATTCTTAGATCATGGCATAAGAGGAAAGTATTATCTATTATTCATCTAGAAATTGATATTTCTGATTAACTGAATGCCGACTGATAGAACTGTCTCTTCTTGAAGGCATCATCATGTACAGCCATCCATACCCAGGTGTGCAAGACCAAGAACAAGCCACGTAAGCAATATCTCTGGCATGACTACTTTTCTCCTTGGCATAGCTGAGCCTCCATACTAAGTGTTATAATTGGAAATCACAGTTGTATCTGAACGAATGTCAATCTAGAAGGACTGGTAATATGGGTCACTGACTGTGATAAAAGGAAGTTTCTGAAAGGGTGTAGAGTGGGCTTGCCAAGCAGAGCTTTGTTGACTGCAGATTCACAGATTTGGCTGCTTTCAAGAGTCAAGTGCATAAGTGCTTCGTCATTTCAACTTCCATGCATAGCATTTAAGTACTATTTCTATGCTCAAGAACTGTATATCCCTTGCATACACCCTGTAACCCTTGGATACAGGGGCTTTTCTATAAAATATCCCTAGTCAACTCAGATGCACTAAAACTACATTTATTTCAGGGTCACAGTAGAGTGGCATTGGAGATATTATCTGGCTGCCTGGCAGGAAGCCATATGTGTGTCACAGCCAACTCTCGTACGGTTTTGCTGGTGGCTTAAGCCATGAATCTCTCTGGAAGGAAAAGAGCTCCAAAAAGTGATACGTGCTTTTCTTTCCCTATTGCTCATATAGAATCAGCAGTTTAATCGATATTTTAGTGGCACTGTCCATCCTGATGGGCTACTCTGTCACCACCGCCAGCTTTGTCACCTATGTCGTAAGGGAACATCAAACCAAAGCCAAACAATTGCAACACATTTCAGGCATCGGTGTGACGTGCTACTGGGTAACAAACTTCATTTATGACATGGTGAGTAACTTACATCATCACAAGAAAAGCAGGATTAATTTCGATAGAAGGCATCAGTTTTATATTCAAGAGTTATTTACTCTGCTTTGGTCAAATTATTATCACCAGCACAGGAAATTAAAAAAATAATAATTTTTGTATTATTATATATATAATAATAATAATAAAGCCTGCATCAGGCTTATCTTCATCCAGTGGTTGAAGAAAAAAGAAACCCACCTGCCCTTGTTCCTGTGGGCTATACCATATTCCCTAGGATACTTACAATGCAGATTCCTGGGTCCTACTCCAGATCTATTAAATCCCTATGTTGGGAGTGGAACATGGAGAATAAGCATTTTTAACAAGATCCCCCAAGTGAATTTCAAGTACCCTGAAGTCTAAGAACCCCTACTGTGAAAAACTAAAAGCTTAGCAGCAAAATAGCCTTTCTCAATTGCAGTAAATAAGGTCATAAAAATTTAATCAACTAATAGTAAAAAATTCAAAGTAGTAAGCCCTGCAGAATGACACATTTGAAAAGATTAGTAGGAAAAAGAAGGGGCAAATTTCATTTCTCTCATTTGCATAAAATGGTCCCAAAATTTAGATGGTCATTCTTGATTCCAAACACACCAATGGTGGCCAAAAGCCCAGGGTGTATATGCCTGCCTGGGTGTGAAATCGTCTGAGTTGCTGTGAAAATCTCTGGCTTGAAGAGCTGGAGAGTAATTAACTGTATATTCATTTTGTTATTGGACCCAGTGAGGTCTGTTTGTTGTAGAAGTCAAATTTAAAAGAGTAGTAATGACTGCTCTGGATTTAATTGGAGTGTTAATGTTAAGAAAGCGTCAAGTGCTCACTCTGTGAAGAATTACTTACTACTCAGGATTCTGTTGTCTTATATTTGGAGCTCATTCCAAGGGAGGAGTTCCCCACCACGGACACCATTAATTAAATTACCACCACCTTCATTATGCACATCTTGATGCAGTCATCCTCAGCCTTTCATATTTCTACTTGCCAACAAAATTCTAAGTTCTTTGTTCACATACCTGTGATTCCAAGAATGTGTGGGACCCACTGCCCTGCTGTGTTGCACAGAACAACTCATACTGATAACCAAGCCTCAGGAATCAACCATCTGAGACAGTTCCAGTGTTCAAAAGGAAATCAATACTATGAGGACAGAATTTAATACCATGATACCTGGCTGTCTTATCTTTGTCACTGACCCTCTGCCACAGACTGATCCCAAATCTCAAAGCATTGAGGCAGGAACGCCAGGAACTCCTTGTATATTTATAAAGATGGAGACTGGCTTGACCTCACATTGGAGCAAATAAACTCTCAAGTGAAATCAGCATTGAATGAGGCGAACATCACATTCAAGGGGCACATAAACAAAATTCATTTCGTCAAATATTCCTAGGCCAACTTGTTGCAGTTTTAAACTAGATGAGTTATTGATTTTTTGGGAGCAATACTCGCCGTACATTAAACATTATTTTCCACATTCCCATAGGTCTTCTACTTGGTGCCTGTGGCGTTTTCGATTGGTGTCATCGCAATTTTCAAGTTACCTGCCTTCTATAGTGAAAGCAACCTAGGGGCTGTATCTCTCCTGCTTCTCCTGTTTGGGTAAGCTGCTGATTAAGCAATGAAAGAAGAATTAACAGAATTAAATGCTTCTAGACACCAATAGGACCTAAATCTCATTAGCCAAATTACAATTGCCTTGGGGTTTCCTTTGACATGAGTGATGACTACCAATATATTACACTTCCTAGTCCATAGTCTATAAAATAAAATACTTTTGAAAATTACTTCTGTTAGTATCAATAGTAATGCCTAACATTAATGAGCACTTACTGGGTGCCAAGTGTCATGCTTACTAATTTACATATCTCAACTAATTTACATAAAAATGGATGCTTTAGAATAACTACAAATTCAAGTGTGAACTTATGTATTGACAAATTATAAAGAGCGTTAATGTTAAGAATATACAGCATTATAAGGTAAATATAAATTCATGTATACTAATTTGTATTTGTGTTTTCATAGATGTCTAAGGACATACACATAATAATGTTGTTTCTGTGTTAAGATAGCACAGGTTGATATAACCAAAGCTTAGCCTAACAATTTTTTCTGCCCTAAAGGCCTGAGTAGTATCCCTTCGTTAGCAATTATAGCTGATGCAGGAGCTGTCTATCTCTAGTTCTATCAAATTGCCTCAAAAGCTACTCAAGTCTTTGTGCAAAGCAGGATATACAGTTTCTACCATGCTCTATATGTTTAGCTAGAGTGCAATGTCGTTATTTCTCATAAACTTTGAATGATAAGATGTATACTGATTAAATTTATATTTCTCAGCAACAAAAAAATCCGGGGGTGGGGGGATTCATTTATACTTGTGATGATGTAGAGACTACATCATCAGGGATTTACACAAGGATTTGTAAAAGTGACTTTTTATTGTCATTTTCTTAAAAACATCCTTTGGACTTTCCTGTCAAAAAGAGGAATGAAAAAGAGATCTAATCACAAGGCTTGGCAACTCCTTCCTAACATTTAGTTTTCTTTTGGAACCTTATCTAAGTTTTTATTTGTTTGTTTTTGTAAAGTAAATTGACATGAGGCATAATTGTAATTCTTAGTATTTTCAACCTGTAGTTATGCAACCTTCTCTTGGATGTACTTGCTGGCTGGGCTCTTCCATGAAACAGGGATGGCCTTCATCACTTATGTCTGCGTCAACTTGTTCTTTGGCATCAATTCCATTGTTTCCCTGTCAGTGGTGTACTTTCTTTCCAAGGAAAAGCCTAATGATCCGGTAAGGTCCTTTTTTTAGTCTCTTAAGCTTCAGTGACTATATCAAAAGCTTCAACCTGTTCCAGGTAGAAAGACTTTTTTTTAATTCTATATTCTTTAAATAGAAAAGAAAGAATATCATTTGATTCTATTAAATTTAGAAGAGGAGGCATTCTCCTTTAAACAGCTTTTAAATTTTTTTTTAGGCTTCATCTAGGTTAATGCTTACCATTATATTTACCGAATGCCAAAACTATTGACATTTGGTAGCACTTGAGTAGGGCACTGGAGGTGAAATCAGATATATTGTGTAGCGCTACATAAATCATGCAACTGATTGGTCGGCTAAACCTTTTACTCATTAACAAATTCTCAGGGTATGGTGGTGACAGACAATGACTTACTTATACGATAGTGGGCTAGGAGTCATTTGATCATTTATAGAGGGAAAGAAACTCAACCTTCCCCCTTTCAATCACGTACTGGAGTCTGCTTCATTGTGAGCATCACTCTCCATTCAGAACTGACAATTACGATTAGTGAGAAGAGAAGCACTAACAGTGCCAGGCAATTGAAAAGAAAAGAATAGAGAGGAAATGAAGTGAACTGAGAGATAGACAAGCCTGCTCCGGGAGGAGGAAGAAAATTCATGAGCTGGAAAGAGTTGACCCCAAGTGTGAATAACGTGAAAATGAGCCATTTGCTCCTCTTGGAGACATGTTGTCTCTCCTTCCATCTCATTTCATCATTTTAGTCCCTTTCCACATAGGATTTACCTGGAGTTCTGAAACTTTACTATCAAGTGCCTCCCTCACTAAGCACTTACCAACCTCCTATACCCGACCCTCACACACCAGCTAGCCCTACCCTCCTGGGGTCTTAGTCAAGTCTATAAGTGACTTTGCCTGCAGGATTGGGCCCAACACCTTAGATTGACTCAAGGAAAACAAAATCACTTTCTGTGACAAACCTCCATCACTTGGTTACAATAAATATTTATATGCAAATTCATCATAAGTGCCAATCTAGATTGGCTTCTTAATGTTTCAATTTTTGTCTACATCTAATTTTAAATTTTCATCAATTTGTTGGAAGCCTAACATTGACCTTTGTTTTTATTTCTTTTATTTCAGACATTAGAACTTATCTCTGAAACCCTCAAGCGCATTTTCCTGATTTTCCCACAATTCTGTTTTGGCTACGGTTTGATTGAACTTTCCCAACAGCAGTCAGTCCTGGACTTCTTAAAAGCATACGGAGTGGACTATCCAAGTGAAACCTTTGAGATGAATAAGTTGGGTGCAATGTTTGTGGCTTTGGTTGCTCAGGGCACCATGTTTTTTCTCTTGCGACTCTTGATCAATGAGTGGCTAATAAAGAAAATCAGGTAAATATAAAGAAACATAGTGCTGGACATCCAAGGGAGATGCAATTTAAGATATTCAGAGAAGGGTCAATGGTTTAAGCTTCTCTACTAGTAATATGAAAATGTTTGGCTCAAAAAACTTGTAAAAATTGTAGCATGATTCACCATTCCTTTTATTCTGGACAACAGTTGTCTCAATTTACTATGTGTCAGCAAGTATTGTTGTGGAATGAGGGAATAAAATGAAAGAAGTGCTGTTGTCTTCAGGGGTAGGGTCTTTGTAGAGTGATCAATGAGGTGGAGTCTTTCAGTAGAGTTCAGAAAAATGAAAAACACCTTCCCAGGCAGAAATGGAGAAAGAGGATTGTAGCATATTGGCAACAAGTTGGGGAAAGGAAGACTGAGATAAAGTCAGGACAGTGTCATAAATAAAATAAAATAAAAAAACCCAGCCATACCATTGACTCGGAAATTCCATTTCTAGGAATTGTCCCTATAGATGTGCTTACGCATATGCAGAATTCTGTATGTATAAAATTATGTATTATAGTACCCATTTATAACAGCAAAAGAATGGAAACAGCATGGATGTTTTTCATTTAGGGACTAGTTAAATAAATTACATACATCTATTCACTAATACAACATTATACAGCTATTAGAAAGAATGACACAGTTCTCTATGTAATATTTGGGATTACCTCTAATATTTATTAAGTGAGAACTGCAAGGTTCAGAACTATGTATAAAGTGCTAGTATATTACCATTTGAGTTAAAAAGAAAATAAATACATATCATTTGTGCTTACATATCCATAGACTATCTCAAATTGTGAGTGCTGAGGAGAGCTACAGCACATATGGTTGCAGGTGACTTACTTTTCAGTACCATTTGAATTTCAATACCATGTGCATGTTCATATCACCTATTGAAAAATAAAATTTTAATCAAAGAATAATAATGAGAGGAAAGATAGGAGCACAGATAGAGAAAAATACTGTGGCACATTTAAGAAAGGACTAACACAATTTGATAAGAACATAGAATAATTGTCATGAAATAGCAGCAAAAGCTTAAAATGTAGTTGGAAGACTGGGTCTCCTAAATGCTTGCTAAAGAGATATGGTTTGGGGTTTATTCACAACAAACAAATGGTAGTCCATTAAAGATTTTTGAACAGAGAGCAGCATGATCAAATTGTGCTTGAGGAGAGGTAATTTTGTGGAGGTGGTGTAGATGGAAAGGGAAGAGTCAGAGACAGCAGAGCAGTTTCAGGCTGCCAGAGAAATCTAGGTGAGGAGTAAAAGCTTGTAATAGAAATTGGCAGAAAATAATCCATGATGGGGCGTTATAGGGCATTTCCAGTGTTTGGAGTCTGACTGCATGGGAAGATTTTGGAATGGGTAAGATTCAAAACAAACAAACAAAAAAAGAATCACAATCTTTGGGGATATCATTAAAAGAAACAGGGACATTGGGAGGAAGACCTGGATTTTTAAATTCTGTTTGTTTTATTTTTGTATTTGTTAGGCAAGATGCTGAGGTGGGTTTGGGACTTAGTTTAAAAAGCTGCTAACCTTAAAATATTGGCTAGATCTTAGTTGTGACATGAACAGTAAAAAGAGTACAGAATAACATTTACATTACTGATGATTTAAAAAGTAGAGATGTCTACTGTGTAACATCATTAACAATAATGTATTGTGCTCTTAAAAACATGTTAAGGGGATAGATCTTATGTTAAGTGTTGCCACAATGAAAAAAGAAAAAAAGAACATAGATATTAAAATTAAAAGGTGATCATTGGTCTTGTGTTTGTACGCGCTGAGCTTTACTAATAATGCTGGACTATTAAGAATTAACTTTCAAACACCTATTCACTTGCTTATTACTGAAATTAGGATGCTGATTCCTAACAGTGGATCTGTAAACATGTAAGGAATCAAAAGCAGAAGCTGTTTCCTAAATACAGTGAATATGCTGAAGAGAATCCACACTAATTTCTCAAGTTATTTGAGTAGCAGAATATACAATAAAATTAAAAGCAAAGTGAAAACCCATTAAAACATTTCAAAATTGAGCAATGCCATTTTTAAATCATTGATGTAAAACCACTGGATCCATATTTTAGGCTCTTCTTCAGAAAATTTCATTCTCCACCTATAATGGAGACAATAGATGAAGACGAAGACGTGCGGGCTGAGAGGCTGAGAGTCGAGAGTGGTGCAGCTGAAGTCGACCTGGTTCAGCTCCATCGTCTCACGAAGACCTACCAGCTTATCCACAAAAAGATTATAGCTGTGAACAACATTAGCATTGGGATACCCGCTGGAGAAGTAAGGAACTCTGTTCTAACTATCCTTTGTATTGGCATAATAAGTGGCAAATAAAACCTTTAATTTTTTCCTATTTTTTTTCTAGACTATAAAAGTCAATCTGAATATTTCCATGGATTCTGCATAATCTGTATGTCTATATATAAAGTTAGCCTTTGGTCTCCAAGGGGGTTGTTTTCTTCACCTCCTGCAGATACCAAAATCCATGGATGTTCAAGTGCCTGATATAAAATGGTGCGGCGTTTGCATACAAGCTGCACACATCCTCCTGTAAACTTTAAATCATCTCTAGTGTAAATGCTATGTAAACACAGTGGAATCTCTGTAAGCTGACCACCCAAGGGATTGTAACAAACTGGTCAACATCCAGAGGTGGTCAACATAAGAAACTTCCATTGAGTGCATGTGGTGCTTACCTGACCTATGAAAATTAGGTCAATTTAAGGAGGCCATCAATGTACAGATTGATGTGGTCAACTATGCATGTTCTACTGTCGTTGTTATACTGTTTTATTTAGGGAATCATGACATGGGAAGAGCTGCACATCCTCAGTAGTGATGTTTTCTTTTTCCTGAATATTTTCCTTCAAGGTTAGTTGCATCTAAGGATTGGAAACCCATGGTATGGAGGGCCAGCTATATAATTTACATATGCACATGCAATATTTACCCCTGTGAGTTTTTCCCTATTAGCAGGGAGAATTCAACAACTACCAACTACAGTCCACTGTTCACTCTGGGGTGAACTTTGGTCAGGAAGCCAGTTCAGGCTCTTGTCTTCAAAACCTTTCATTCCCAGTCCTCTTCAAACAGACATAAAGACATGAGTTTTCAGAAGTGAGGTCCCAGAGCTGCGTCTGTTTATTTATATTCTTGCTGTTTTCACAGCACCAGCATTAAGGCAGCTTTGAAAAGAGAGAGAGAATATGGCTCTTCCCCTTAGCTTTCCAAACATAGCTGTAAACTGCATGCATCAAATTTATTTGACAGTATAAAGAAATTATTGCTTCAGTAGCTTATTCAGTAAAGTTGTGAGTGTGTGTGAATAATGAGAAATCTATAAATATAATTACTTCGTCAGGTTAGCAGATCTTATTTGTGGAGTATTTTATCATGTCACATAGAGGGGTGCTATAACATAATATATAAAACAAGTGCTGTGCATATAGACAAATTTTAGATGGTTAAGAGAAAAAAGATAACGTAAGTATCCATTTGTTTTAAAAGAAAAGGTTTTACCAAGTGCCAGCAGAACACAACATCCATGAATAATTCCAGTGATTTTTTTTTTTTTTTGGTAATATATTTCAGCCTGAGGAAAGGAGATATAATAGCAACATGTCTTTGGTTTGAACTGAAGTTTACATCTTCTTTTTTTCTCCCCACCAAACCAGTGCTTTGGCCTTCTTGGGGTGAATGGAGCAGGAAAGACCACTATATTCAAGATGCTGACTGGAGACATAATTCCTTCCAGTGGAAACATTCTGATCAGAAATAACACTGGGTATGAAAAAGTAATGCTTTCCTGAGCGTGGTAGCTCACATTTGTAATCCTAGCACTCTGGCAGGCTGAAGCAGGAGGATCCCTTGAGCTCAGGCATTTGAGACCAGCCTGAGCAAGAGCAAGACCCCGTCTCTACTAAAAATAGAAAAAAATTAGCCAAGCATTGTGACAGGCACCTATAGTCCCAGCTCTCAGGAGGCTGAGGCAAGAGAATCCCTTGAACCCAGGAGTTTGAGGTTGCTGTGAGCTGGGCCACTGCCATAGCACTCTAGCCTAGGAAACAGAGTGAGACTCTGTCCCCCAAAAAATAAAAAAAAAGAAAGAAAAATAATAAAAAGAAAGGAAATGGAAGGGAAAGGAAGGGAAACTAATGGTTCAACTTACCAAGTACAACATACCCTATATACTCGAGTATAAGCCGAGTTTTTTCGGCACAAATTTTGTGCCGAAAAACCCAAACTCGGCACAAATTTTGTGCCGGAAAAACTCGGCTTATACTCGAGTATATACAGTAATTAAATAGGAAACATAGTTAAAATGAACAGTTTAGATTACTTTGTGATTGTATTATTAAATCCTCAGGAGAGAAAAAACCAAGTGAGCAGAAATTTTTTAAACTTTAAGTGTGACTGTGATGGTGGGATTATTTTATCCCTTTTAATCAAAGTCACCAACTACCATGACTAAAATAAAGCTTCCTTCCCAACATGTGGGGACCCGCAGAGGTAAAACTTTTGAAACCCATTTGTGTTTTTGATGCTCTTGTTCAGATCTCTGGGTCATGTTGACTCTCACAGCTCATTAGTTGGCTACTGCCCTCAGGAAGATGCTTTAGACGACCTGGTGACTGTGGAAGAACATTTGTATTTCTATGCCAGAGTACATGGAATTCCAGAAAAATATATTAAAGAAGTGAGTACAAGTGTGAAGAACTGGTTAATGTGAAACCATTATTGTTTCTACTTTCTTCTCCATATCATCTCCTCAAAACTAACTGGGAAACGATGACATTTTCCTGCTGGCAATGACAGTGAATCCATCCTAGCTTGGTTATGCCAAGAAAGTGTACAAACATTTTAAGAAAGGCAAAAACTATTACATTTGTAGTGTTCAAGTATGTTTGACTTTGCAATCACAAGAGGTGCCCAACATAACTTGCATTTGTCTTTTTTTATCAGTATATATTGAGTGTTATAATTTAATACAATTTTTTCCCTTTTTAAAAATGTGTATACGTATTTTTGGCATGCTTTGTATACCTATGAAATCAGCTGTAGGAAACCTTTGGCTCATATTTGTTCTGTTACCTTTTTAACAACAAATAGTGATCACACTTGCATCAGGCTCTGGGTTGAACATTGGTTAGTGAAGCCTGTACCTTTAGTGCTTAAGCACTGGGACACACAATCAGCTACAAAATGCCCAAGCAGAATAGAATAGTTTCCACTTTGATTTTGAATCTGTGGCTTTGCACTTCACGGCACTATTTGACTTTTTAATGGGATGGCTAACGCTTAGGGCCGTTTCCTCTAATTTTGCAATCCTGGGGATCTGTTGTGTAAGTTCAGTGAGGATTTTGTTTTTTTCAGGGTTATGTAACTACAGAAATAACCACAAGAACCCAAGATTACTAATGTGCTCTAATTTTGATATGTTTTAAATAGACTTAAAGCCTTTGTGGCAGCTCATCCCTCAGTAAGAATGAAGAGGAAGCAGAGATGACAATCAATGAAAAACCCAAACTTATGAATTCTGTTTTAGTTAACCTTTAAGTTTAACAAGAGAATTGCATGATAACACACCATAAAGTACAACCTGTAACTGTAAACAGTCACACACACACACATCTCAGGAAGGGTAGAATCCCCTTGCAAATGAGCCTTCAAGGAATTGCTTTTTATCTTTTCAAATAAACTATTAGTTTTAAGTGGTTCTTTGAAAACAAAAATAAAATTAACATTGAATTGAAATGTTTCCATTTTTTCCATATAAGTATATATACTCTCCATGGTAAAATGTTTTGTCCCAAGCAGATTTTTGTTTCCATTTAGTGCGGTAAGGGTTTTTGCAGGGGAAGGTCAACTCAACTACTCTTTTATTGTCCACAGACTGTTCACAAACTCCTTAGGAGGCTCCACCTGATGCCCTACAAGGACAGAGCTACCTCTCTGTGCAGTTACGGCACAAAGAGAAAATTATCCACTGCACTGGCCTTGATAGGGAAACCTTCCATTCTGCTGCTGGTAAGAGACTGGTGATGAAAAGGGCTGCATATCCAACTGTGTGTGTTAACATTCCACCATCCACACAGCACTCAACATTTACTGAAGTCTCACTATGTGCTGATTACTATGCCAAGCACTTTCCTTGTATGTATACTATCCCATCAAGAGAAGTTCAGTCAGCAAACTATTTGCTACCACAACAGTATGCCCTCAGAAATGTTTTGTCAGAAGCAATGGGCCCAGTGGACTTTAGATGGGAATGGGAGTGGAAAACAGAGGAAAGAAATTCAAACAAGTAAATTATAAAAGGTGGTAGATTTTGACTCCAACCTCTTGAACAAATCATGTCTCATTTTATTAGGAACATATTAGGTGAACTAACACTTTCCAACTTCTACTGTGGAGGACAGACACGTGTTAGAACAATGTATTGTGCCAGCAGTTCATTTCCCTGTTACTTAAAAATGCAAGTGATCTACCCTAGGATATGATTCATACTAAGCCATACTAGTTTCTTTGACTCTGGAAGGGCAAGAAAGGCATTCTGCATTTATATTTTGATTAAAAGATCAAAAATTAAATTGATCACCTAGAACTGTAAGTTACACATAGTAACTGCTCTCCAGGCCCAACATTGTGAAAGGCCCTTATTTCAGAGAAACCAGCTTGCCCATATTTTGGAAAATTCCCTTCATTCAAAGACCTCCAATCTCTGGAAGAGTCTTAACAATATGCAATAATAATTCAGTTATAAGTCAGTTCATTATTCCAGGAATTAAGTCATACAGTGAATCAAATCATTTAAACTGCTGGATAGAATGATGCCTAGCTTACCTTTGTATAATATCAAAAGCCTATAATGCATCATATTTCTGCTCCTAACGCAATCCTATTGTATAAATGTCCTGAAATTGAACAAAACAACCCTTAGACACCATCTGAGATAATAGATATGTAGCACTTTGAAATGTTAAAAGTGCTATGTGTTGTATCTTAATGAGCTGAAATATAGACTCTGAGAGAAAATTCAGAGAGAAAAAGGCCACATTTCCTTCCATATACATTTACTATATACATTCTATCTTCTTCAAAAATAGGAGCAGTAACAGTACATGCTTTCCCCAAATTAACATTCATTCCTTTATTTTTTATTTTTAAAAGTTTTTAATTATTGTTTTTATTTGATTCCTAATAAATATGTATTTATGGGGTACCATGACATTTCAATTCATCTATACAATATGTAATGATCACATTGTATATGTATTGTACATGATCAATATGTAATGATCATATTGTATATATATAGTATTGATCAATAAGTAATGATCTTATTACTACTATAATAAGTAGTATATGCATCATCTCAAACCTTCTTTATTACCTTGTGTTAGGAACATTCAAAATCCTCTCTTCCACCTGTTTGAAGATATCCTATAAGTTACTGTTAACTGTAGTCACTCTGCTTGCTGCTTCTACAAGCTCAACATTTTTAGCTTCCAACTATAACTGATTCCTTTCTTTAAATTTAATACCTTACCATAAAAACAAGCCTCTAGTTACCCTATGCACATACCTTCCATCACATTTCTTTTTAATTTTTATGTAATCTTGACCTATAATTTATTAATCGCCTGTCAGGATCTACTATTGTTTAGATTGTCTATTGCTACATTTTTAAATTTTATGTCTGAACAATTTTCAAAATATCATTTACTTTGAAACATAACATACATCTTCCTACTTGGCAATTTCTGGAAATTTTATTTTTATTTCCCCGAAGAGTGTTAACTTTCAATAAATAACAGAAAACTAAAAATACTCCTCAAGCACATTGACTGAAATATCAAACGATATTGTTTCTGCTTCACATAGCATATTATATCCATCACAGCCACAGTTCTGTTATCAGAAGCAGGCTGGCAATCCTATTGAGATGTCTTCAAATATGTATGTGACAGTGTAGAATTAAATGCAAAATCTCTGCTTTGTCAGTAACTGAAGCAGAATTTTTTCCAAAGAAACATAAGAGATGGATGTAAAGTAACAGGGTGTCAACTTTGCCGAGACTTTTTTTAAACATATTGACAATTTTTAATGATTCATTTTAAGCAGCAGAAAAGGAGCCTATTAAGTATGAAACAAGTTAGTCGCAGGATCCCGAAAAGTGACTACTGTTCTAGGGAAGTGAAATGTAGTGATTCATGTGAAGAACCTCATCAAAAATTAATTAATTTGATACATTTTTCTTGTAACTTTTTATTAAGGATGAGCCGAGCTCTGGGATGGATCCTAAGTCAAAACGGCACCTCTGGAAGATCATTTCAGAGGAAGTGCAGAACAGATGCTCTGTCATCCTCACATCTCACAGGTAAACTGAGCGTGAGGCTGTTACAGTCAAACCACCCAATGTTAGGATGATAGGTGAGGAAAGGTAATCCTGTGTAATAGAAGGATGGATAGATGGATGGATAGATAGATATTGAAGGCCCACAATTGTATCAATATCTTTATAATAGTAGGAGCAAGTCAGGCAGGTTCCATGGTGTGAGTACAGCTCTCATGGTGGGACAAAGTTCAAGGTCGAAGCAATCTTTTTAAAATCAAATTTCCCATGACTTATGGCCTTCTTAACTATGGCTCCCTGTTGCTTATCAGATAAATTTCAGAATCCTTAGGCTTAGTATTCAAGGCCTTCTATTCTTTGGCCTCATCTAAATATCCTGTCTCTTTTCCCTGCAACACCCTCTCTCATCAGTCGATCTAACAGACATGGTTTTCATCCTCACACTGGCCCTCCTCCCCTCCAAACCTTGGTTGGGCTGTGCCTTCTACTTGAAAGGGTCTTTTCACAAAATCTCTCCATGTTCTAATCCTGCCAGTCCTTCCAGAATCTACTCACGTGCCTTTCCTCTGTGAAGTAGACCCTTGTAGTCAGCTATGCATAAGAAGCATTCAGAGCTGTCCACACTTTTGGCTTCTCTGAGTCACACTGGAAGAAGAAAGGTTGTCTTGGGCCACACATTAAATACACAAACATTAATGAAAGGCGATGACAAAGAAAAAGTCTGTGCGTAATTTTTGTTACACCGTGTATGCAAAAAAGCCCTCACATAATCCACACGCCACCCATGCAGGTTGAACCCCCAGAGCGTTTTATCTGCGACTCTTATCGGGTTGGCTGTGTCTTGTAATTTGCATTAAGTTTATCTTTGCATTGTAATTATCAATGGTAGAAAAAGTATTAGCTTTTTGATGATCAAGAGATGTGTTTCCATCTTCGCTTTGCCCCAGCACACTGAAGCCAACCATTTACTATTCATTAGCTTTTGTATGAAGTGGACAAGGTGATACTTCAAATCACCTGCAGTTATCATAGTCCATGAAATTAGAGATTATATAATGAAGTGTAAATTAACTAGTTATTAATCCCAAAACATAAAAGCCCACTGAAGGTGGGGTATGAAGCATAATGACGAAAGTTTGATGTCATTTTGAAAATGTTTCTGAGAAAGCATAGATCTGGAGTCAGCTTAAAAGAATTTCTAGGTTTGATAGAGGTGAGAGAGATGGCAGCAAGTTAGTTGTAGAAGTGGCAATAAATCCTCTCTGATGACATTAATTTACACTCAAAAGGCTTGTTATTTTTTTTTTCTCCTTCAAAAGAACTAAAAACAAAAAGAACTAAGGAGCAAAAATAGTAATTCTAAGATGCCGTACTGAACCGGTGAAGCTTATGTTCATGAACTCCCCGATTTTCTGTGCCTTGAATGCTAATGTGATTCTGCTCTGTCGTTCAGCATGGAGGAATGCGAAGCTCTCTGCACCAGGCTGGCCATTATGGTGAATGGAAGGTTCCAGTGTATCGGCTCTTTGCAGCACATAAAGAGCAGGTAAAGACCAAATCCATTCAAAGACAGGGCAGAGTAATCCCTTCAATGGTGCCCTCTTCATTTTCAAGGATTATCTCAGCAGCCTGAATAGTAAAACTGAGATGGAGAAGCTAATCATTGACTCACTTTAAATTTAAATGATTTGATGGAGGGTTTAATGTCTTTTTTAGCTAATAACTAGGAGGTCTACAGCTAAAAAAATGAACAAATAATAAATTATCCACAACCAAAATACCCTCAAGAAGAGATTTCTTTTTATTGTTGTTGTTGTTGTTGTTGTTGTTGTTGCAGTTGGGCTGGGGCCTGGTTCAAACCAGCCACCCTTGGTATATGGGTCTGGCACCCTACCCACTGAGCCACAGGCATCGCCCCTCAAGAAGAGATTTCAAGAGTTTATCCAATAACAAATTAGACCTTGACAAGTACACGAAGAGATATATTTTTATCTAGCACGTTCATTTGCCATTTTCACAGGCTCTCAGCCAACTATTTAATGTTTTTACCGTGGTCAAAACCTTTTAGTCAAGAACACTTTGTAGAAATGTGCATAAATATCGTATTACTATAAAATTAAAATAAAATAATTTATATTCACCAGCGAGTATATGCACTTATACATATCCATGTTAATCTCCAAACTTCAGATATTACTGTATGCCTTTCTGTAAAACAAGTTGACTTTTTTATAAAGTAACATTAACCAAGGTAAAGATAAAAAGACGAAAGAGGACTTAGGTCCCTCTTAGGGAGTCTGTTGTGACTTTTTACAAACTTTATTCTTGATACAAACAATGTCTTATTTGAATATTTATTTTTAAAATTCCAATAATGTTGATCTTTGCTGTTGATGCCAAATCTCCAATGACCTGCCTCTCAAGTGCCTGCTTATTTTAAGTTAGAAAGTGTTTAACCCCAGAAATTGATATCCATGGCCAATTCATGAATGTCAAAGAAAGCCAAGATTTTATGTTTTCTTTTCACTGCAACTTTTGCCCAAAGAGTCTGATTTTATGTAGAGGTAGAAACAAATAAAAAATCATGGCAGTGCCCTATTTCCAGTTTGTAACATACCCTGAACTTTTATGGCAAAATGACGGTCTTTATCTAAGAAAAGGGGCTGGTAATGGTCAGCGTGGGTCCTGTTTCATTATCTGAAATTCCAGGGGAGCTGTTTCAACAAAATGTAATTCATATCATATTTTGCACTTTTTCTTTCTAGGTTTGGACGGGGATTTACTGTCAAGGTTCACTTTAAACATAACAACGTGAGCAGAGAGACCCTCACCAAGTTCATGCAGCTGCACTTTCCAAAAACATACTTAAAAGTAAGTGATTATCTCACCTCTCAATTTTGATGGGTTTTTGCTAGTCATCATCTAATGTCATAGTAAATGTTTGTCTCCATCTACAAGTTGACCACAGCTTTATTATTACTCTTACTATACTTCAAGACACATAAAATACTCCAAACCACACTCAGTATGAACAAATAGAATCTTCAACTTAATGATGTATTTCTCTAGCTACTTAAATCCAACATAGTCCTTTCATATGTATTTATTTATTTCCTCCCCACAAAGTCTTTGTGATTTCACTGTATTCATTTTCGAGTGGTACACGTTGCTAATTTACTACTTAGGTATGTCAGAGAACTGAGGAATGACAGGTATGTATTGAAGGGCATTTTAAAAAGCTGCAGAGTTCTAAGATGTCACAACTGGATGAAATTATCTCCTTCGTTTCTCTCATTTCAAAGACGAACCCACACAACTGGGTGGAAGTGAAGTCCTCAAGTCTCACACGAGTCAAAATATTTTACAATCGATTTCATCCTGCATACACATAGCTATGAGTGGACACACACACGTAAAATAAATGTACTTGACAGAAAAAGTTTTATGATTATAATATCTTTGATGTCCAGGCACACTGTAGAAGATGATGATGGCAAATGATTGTTTTTAAAAGGAAATCAGATGTGGAATGATGGGGAAAAATTGGAAAGACCTGGGCTGAGGTCTAGCTATGCCCGTGTGATTTCCAACAAGACAACTAAAATCTCTCAGCCTCACTTTTCTTATTTGTAAATAGAAATCCAGTAGGCTCCCCTTATCCAACATCCTCAGAGGACCCCTGAAACCCTGGATGGTTCCAAACCCTGTCTCCACTGTGTTCCCCTATGTAGTAACAGGGAGGTAGCATCTCCAGTGTGGATACTGGACAAAGGGGCAATTCATGTCCTGGCAGGGGATGGTTTGAGATTATGTTATGCTACTCAGAAAGGCAAGCAATTTGAAACATATGAATTGTTTATTTCTCGAATATTCCCCTTAATATTTTCAAACCACAAGGGACCACAGGTAACTGAAACCATGGAAAGCAAGAACTGAAGATAAAGGGTGACTACAATAACACGTACTTCACAAAATTGGTGTGAGAGCTAAATGATTAAGGGTCTGCAAAGATAATTCACAAACTATAAGGCACAATATTAATGTGAAGTGATCGTAGACAACAAAATAGATTGCAGTTTGAAAAAGAATGCATCTTTACAAATAAAATACCTTTGCCTCAGCCTCCCCAAGCATTAGGTAACTTCTCCAGGAAATAATAGCTTTCATGATTCTTATCAAACCCATTTTCTGTCATCTAAATTTAAATCAAATGTAAAAGCTAAAGGACATCTCTCTTGCACAGATTGTATTGGTTGTAACGCTTTTTCTTTTAGCGAGTTTCTGTGTTTATTCACTGAGTGATGAAATTACATTCTCCCTGGTCTGTTCCTCATGAGACCAGGGCTATGCAAGGCAAATGCAGTGATGACAAAAGTTTGATTTTTTTTTTTTTCCCCTAAGCAGACCATTCTTTACAAATCTGTGGTGGTATCTAGATCTCTAGAAGGGAAATAGGCAGAACAACATTTTGAGAGCAAAAACAAGCAAGATTTCCAGATTGCAGCATCAGGTAGAATGTAGCTACAAGTTGACAGGAAAAGGCTGGGCAGTGCACACATGGGTGAGAAGAAAGTCTCGAATACCTGGCTGAAATACATGGTCTTGATCTGATCTATAGAGGTCACAAGGGTAGATTCTGGAATAAGAAAACATCCTAATGAAACTAGTGTTTAGTAAAGGTTCAACTAGCTGCTTTGTGCCAGAATCAATAGCTTCTGATGAGGCTGATGTAGTTGCTCAGATGTGGAGTGATAAGCAGCAAGTTAATAATATTGATGGTGCAAATAGAGAGGAAAAGTTACACTTGAGAGACATTTTAAAGGAAAAATAAATAAGATGTGGTCACTGACTACAGTAAGGATACATTACTAAGTCTCACCTGATGTGCAGGATGTGAGGGTGTCCCGCACACAGGTCTGGGGGGAGGGCTCGACTACAACTTGAACTTTACCTTAGAATTGAAAACAATGTAACCTAAACATTTGTACCCTCATAATAATTTGAAATAAAAAGATAATAGATTACTAAAAAGAAAGTGAAACTATTGACTAAAATAAAGAAATTGAAAAGAATTTTAGGATGAATCAAGAAAGGATGCAACATCATTTGACTAAAGTTTCTTCTAGACAATACTGCTGAAGTCTAACATCTCCAACCAATATAAACTGAACAGCTAATTTCTAGCCTTTGAGAATAATTATAACATAAAAATAAAGTTTCTAAAATTGGTCAATTTGTACCCCTGGAGGAAGGGCTCACTTACAACTTGAACTTTACCTTAGAATTGAAGACAATGTAACCTAAACATTTGTACCCTTGTATTAATTTGAAATAAAAAAAAAAAAAAAGAAAGAAAGAAAACTTGTGTGAGCTGAGCATAACCTGACCTGTGAAATGCCATTCCACAAACTTTTTTTTTTCCAGCAAGATTATAATGACTTTATAAGTCCATATGAAAGTAGAATGCCTTGGAATTTTCATTAACTTTTTACTCTGTTTTCTCCTTGATGATCGTAAAACTGTTCATCTCATCTTTGCAAGCTATTGGTTTAAAACATACCCATTATTTACAGTCAGATCATTTTCAGTGGAATGAATTTCAGTATTTTCCTTTCCTTAGCTGTTGGTAAAATTTTGTCTAGTCGTGTCAACATAGCTTGACATTGTAAATCAAAATTTTTCTTTTGGTTTCTGCAGGATCAGCACCTTAGCATGCTGGAGTATCATGTAC
Organism: Loris lydekkerianus; assembly: GCA_963574355.1. Lineage (NCBI taxonomy): Eukaryota > Metazoa > Chordata > Mammalia > Primates > Lorisidae > Loris > Loris lydekkerianus. The sequence goes on along the minus strand of CAUYPK010005590.1, from coordinate 48,878 downwards.
CAGTCACAGCCGGAGGAGTAGCAAACATTTTTGATTTGCTGGAAACCAACAAGACTGCTTTAAATATTACAAATTTCCTAGTGAGTCAGACCACTCTGGAAGAGGTAAGATATATACCGGGATGTATGCGCACAACTTCACATATTATTATGCATTCTGGTTATTTATTTTTAATGACATTAAATTTCTTCTTAATTGAATTAATATCTAATCTTGCACTTGAAAAACTTATCAAAGAGACTAATTAATTTCTGACTTCATTTGCAGATATTAAAAAAAAAGAAAGATCTGAAAGGCACTATTTTTAGTGGAGAAAGACTTTTTTTCCATTCTGTAAGACATCTATAGCCATCAGATAAAATGTATAGGTAAAGCAGCAAAAGACTATTTTCACCAACAAAACAAACAGCTGTGAACATTTTGTTTACTTTCTTCATGGCAGGTTTCTTTAAGAACATTTCTGTTGATTAGCTTCCTGGATTAGGGTGGGATGGGACTAGTTAGAGAGAATTTGGTGCCAGACCTTTACATCTGCTCAGTTCAGCCAATTAAGGTAGCAAATGCAGAATCCTTTCCTTTCCATTACATCATTTATCTTAATTCCATTTACAGTCAGTATCTAGAGGCATCAGAGGTAATCCTTTATATCTTCTCTTTACTGTCCTAATTTTGTACAGTTCAACCAACATGACGTATACAATATTTGATTGCATCTATCATTGGAATGGATCTGAAAGTAAGGCCTTAGGAGTCTCTGAGTCATTCCACAGGGTCACATTTTAAGGACAACTTCTTTTTATGGGGTTTCAGGCATTTTAATGGGGGCTTTAGACAATCATGGTTTTGCTGACACAGAAGATATAGTCTTTGACTTATGAGCAAATACCAGCACCATGCCTAGAAAAAAAAAAAAATAGACTCTCAAATCATTTTTTATTTAATCTGTATGACTAATAGATTTAATGATTTTTAACAAAGTAAAAAGGTATGCCTGTTAAACAATTGACTTGCTGGACATCTGTTAATGTGGGCTTTCTATAAAAATTTGATGTTAGGGCATTGACTCTTAAAACTAGTGAAACTTCTCTCAACATTTGTGAACAAACATCTGATAAGAACTTGAGTCTAGAATCCTTGTTTATACTTGATAGTGACATATATCATATGGATACAGCTTCGTGGCTATATATATTCAAGTATAGCTTTAAATTTAGATGATGTTTAACATATAATCAGAGTCATAACCATCGTCATAGATACAAATGCTATTCTCAAACTCCAGTTATATTTGAGTATCTAAAAGGACTCCTAGTAAGCCTATATATGTATATATGACCATGCCTCTATAAAATCTAGTTTTCTTTTTTGCTTTTCCATTGCATGTGTGTGTGTGTATATATTATTAACCTTACTTCTTCCTGGGGTCTACTGCACACTAATGCCTTTATTTTCTCTGAAAAAATCAGGTTTTTATCAACTTTGCCAAAGACCAAAAGTCCTACGAAACTATCGACACCAGTAGCCAGGGATCCACTATCAGCGCTGACTCTCAGGATGACCAGATGGAGTCCTAACACTTCCAGCAAACTCCATCTCAGCCCATGGCCAATGACTTCATTTTGAGAAAAAGCTATAGAAGTTCCCACTTCCTCAAAATGTCTTCACTTTAAAGTATTATTCTGTATGGACAGCTACCATTGTGTAAGACTAGCAAGTAATTATAAATGGAAAGTTTCTTCCTTCTAAGGTCAGTAGATGTTTTTGCTGCTGAAATGAATCCCTGTACGCTCATTACACTGAGTGTGCCAGCGTATTTGGTGGAGATTCTTAGGCAAAAGTGAAACCACATCAAAATAAGTGTCTTAATTTATTACTTTCAATAAAAAGACAGCTTAAAAGGCATGCACATGAGTAGTTGAAAAGTTAAGAGTGGAGAAAAAAAGTAAGATGCTTTGTGGTAGGTAGGGTTGGGTGAGCAAACAAAATAATTTATTTCCAGAAAAAATAACAGAATGGGCATCACCCTGAGTACATGAATCTACTGTGACATGGAATGTGCTAAAGACCAAATTAACATTTGCAGAGCACTGGGAACAATGGCTGCATCATAGTGGTATATTATTTTCAGTATCTGTGACTACATGGGGGGCATATGCAAAAAAGTGCCTTTCCACAAGTATGTGATAGAGAGGGCAGTTTACCCTGGTGGTAAACAGAATTCAGATTCATTCCTGACACACCTTGCTGATGGATAAGAAGGTGCAAGGTGGAGCAAGAAGCTACTTGTACTTTGCGGGGCAGAGTGGAGGGCAGAAATGGGTGTGTCACCTGGGCATACACAAATCCTGAAAAGAGAATTCACGTGCTGCTGGCAGGCAACATTTTTTTAAACAGAAACCCTCCTATTCTGGGTTTCTTCTCAGGAAACAGTCCTGTGGAGGGGAAATGAATATGAAGAGGATTTTCAGCTAATTACCTGGCTGACCCAGAATTGTGTGAATGACTATCGAGTAGACTTAATAACGCCAGTGACACGGCCCTCCGTGCTTTATATCCCATCTGTGTGTGCGTCTGTGTGTGTGTATATACAAGTTTGCCAGCTTTGGCATGACTGTGTCCTTTTCAAAAATCAATAAACTCAAAGTTTAGAAAAAGATCATTCATGTTGTCATTTCATTTGTTAGGAAAGAGCCAAGAACCTATTTTATTGAATGCTTTTTCTACATCTGTTAAGAGGATCATATGGTCTTTTTTTTTTTTTTTTTTTTTTAAGAGATAGTCTCACTTTGTCGCCCTTGGTTGAGTGCTGTGGCATCACACAGCTCACAGCAACCTCCAACTCGAGTGCTTAGGCGATTCTCTTGCCTCAGCCTACTGAGTAGCTGGGACTAAAGGCACCTGCCACAACACCCGGCTATTTTTTTGTTGCACTTTGGCCAGGGTCAGGTTTGAACCCGCCACCCTTAGTGTATGGGGCCTGCACCCTACCCACTGAGCCACAGGCACTGCCCATGGTCTTTGTTTTTGCTTCTGTTGATATGGTGAATTACATTTATGGACTTGCATATTTGATTATGCTGAATGATTTTTTTTTTAATTTGTAGCTATAATCTATTGGCTCGGATTTTCTTGAGAATTTTTGCACCTGTATAAATTAGTGAAATTGGTCTGAAATTCTACTTTTTAGTTGGGTCATATTATCTTGGTTTTGGTATTAGAATGATGTTTGCTTTGTAGAATGTGTTGAGGAAGATTCCTTCCTTCTCAATTTTTGGGAATAATTTCTGAAGTATGGGAATAAGCTCTTCTTTAACAATTTGATAAAATTCTGGTGTGAAGCCATCTGAACCAGGGATTTTTTTTTGTTGTTGGGAGATTTTTTTATTGTTTCTTCAATCTCAGTTTTGAAATGTCTATTCAAGAGATCTATTTCTTCTTGATTAAGTCTAGGAAAAGGATGTAACTAGGATCTATAGAGAACTCAAATTAATGAACAAAAAAATACCCAACAATCCCATATATCACTGGACAAGAGAAATGAATAGACACTTCTCTAAATAAGACAGATGAATGGCTGACAAACATATGAAAACATGCTCATCATCCCTGATCATCAGAGAAATGCAAATCAAAACTACCCTGAGATATCACCTAACCCCAGTGAAAATGGCCCACACCACAGTCTCAAAGCTGCAGATGCTGGCATGGATGTGCAGAGAAGGGAACACTTTTACACTGCTGATGGGACTGCAAACTAATGCAAACTTTTTGGAAGGAAGTATGGAGAATCTTGAAAGAACTCAAATTAGACCTCCCATTTTATCCCATAGTCCCATTACTAGGCATCTAACCAGAAGGAGAAAAAAAATAATCCTTTTATCGTAAGGACATTTGCACTAGGCTATTTATCACAGCTCAATTTGTAATTGCCAAACCTTGGAAATCGCCTAAATGCCCGCCAATCCAGGAATGGATTAACAAACTGTAGTATATGTACACCATTGAATTCTATTCAGCCACTAAATATGATGGAGACTTTGTGTCTTTTGTATTAACCTGGATGGAAGTGAAACGTATTCTTCTTAGTAAAGCAATCACAAGAATGGAGAAGCAAGAATCCAATGTGCTCTATTCTAATATGAAGGCAGTAGATGATCTAATACAAGAGGGTGTAGGGGAATGAGCAAGTGGGGAGAGGGTAGGAGAAAGGGGATGGGAGTCATTGTATATGGCACACTTCTTGGGGTTGGGACACAATTATAATGGGGACTTTATCAAACAAATGCAATCATGTAACCTAATTCTTTGTACTCTTGGTGAGTTTCAAACAATAAAATAATAATAATAAAGAAAGAAAGGTCACACTGTCACAGAGAAGCTTGACTGCCCTGCTTCCTGATTTTAAATCCTGTTTTCCATCTGATAGGTGTTTTGTTGTACCTGCCTCCTACTTTTCTGTCAGAGCACACATCATAATTTGTAATGTAGCCAGACTAACCATATATATGTATATAAACAGATGGCAACACCATTTCTCTCAGGATAGCAAATGTCTTTGTTGCGTATAATATGTATGGGGTGTCCCAAAAGTCACCTGTAAAGTCACCATACATAGGGAAAATGGGAAATTGTAGCTAAATGTACGTTTGTTTACAAAATATTCACTACAAAATTTTACAAAGAGATGGCCACCACGTTGAGAATACTTCGTAAAATATTTTGTATGGAAACTTTATGGGCAACTTTTGGGACACCCTATAGATAAGCCTTGAAGAGTAGAGGGTATAATTCTGAGCAAACAGGTGTCTTCAGGAGCCCCTGAGACAAAATAGATAGCCAGGCTTCCTGAAAAGAAAAAAAGAAAAAGAAAATTGTCTGTGATTCCTTGTCTCTGTCGTGGTTGGTTGCTTGCTCCTGAGAAGTGGAGGGAAGGAGAGCAAAGAGAGAGGAGGGAAAGGATGTGGAGGGAAAAAGAACCAGGGAGATGGTGGAAGGCTGAGGACTGAGAAAGGAGGGACTCTAGTGAGAAGGGGCAGCCATGCCGTGGACTCTGCCTGTTACCGCTGAAGTTTCATTCAAGTTAGCCATGCCTGCACGTGAGTTACGTGGGCCAGTGGCTTGTGGAGATTAGGAAGGGACACATGTGAGCAGCGACTGCTTCATCCCAGATGAGAAACCTAAAGGCAGAGGTAACCACGAGATGGGAAGGCTGGCCAGCTACATGTGCTGAGCAGAGCTGTCATCTGTGGGACGTGGCTTGGGGATTCCAGCCAGTCTGGAAGGAGCCCCGGGTGGCCTGTGGGCCACTGTCGTTACATCATTATTTGAGTATTTAGTGTTCCTCACTAGACTGGAAAGCCCATGAGGACAGAGGTCTATTTTGATCTTCCTGGCTTTCCCATCAGTTATCTACATGTCCAATAAATATTTGTGTCACTCAATAAAGACTGGTTGATTAAATGAATAAATAAATAAATGGGAAACAAAAAAGAAGCTGGCATGGTTGATATGGAAACCCAGCATCTTGATTCAGGTTACATTTCTAAAATGCTATGAAGTTTCCCCTCATGTAGTTTATTCAGGGGAAAGAAAAAGAAAAGATGGTGCTTGATTCCATATTGCAGATATTATAGTGACTCCATTGCTGTGGGAAGATTTGGGTGTCTTCTCTGGAATTAGAATTTGAATGCTCTGCTCTTATGCATCGCTGCATATTTATTTCTCCTTTGTCATTTTGTCTGCTAGGATGTGCTATAGAAGGGTTTCATATATAAGTAAGAAACACACATTAAAAAAAATATATTTGAACAACCCACGTCCCTTTGGGCTTCTCTGTGGTAGAGAAAATGTTTTGAGAATTCCCAGTTCTTGGAGGAATACCTCCACTCTGGATAATCCCTATAGAACTGGGGAGGGTTTCTTTAATAATGTTAGTTAACTGAATTATCTCTGACAATTGTGGCGATTTTCACTTCATCTATAAAACCCAATATTCGTAATATTAAAATATCGGATGCAAAATGACAAGGATGGAACACTGATGTAATGACGTATACAACTACCTTCCTCAAGTAAGGTCCCTGCCTCCTGGATCCTAGACCAGCAGCAAATCCTGACCTAGGTGAGGCTTGGGGTGAGAGTACAGCCCCACCTCCCTTTACCATCTGCACCTGACCCGAGCCTGCCGGCTTCATCAACCCACGCTTCTCAACAGAAGAAGACAGCAAGCTGAAAGGAATGAATATTATTTCCTTTGTAACATTTGTTCCAAGGTTAATCTATCACTCCTGGTTTATTAATCTAGACTGGTTTTCCATCATCTGCAGGATAAAATGCAAACTCCTTAACGGGTCCTCAGAGTCTGTCATAATCTGCCTTAACACTTAACCAGCTGTTTATTCTCTGTGATAAATTTCTTGCCATTTCCTACTTATGTTAGATTCTTTCTCAGTTCTGCACAACTTTGCTCACATTACTCTTCCCTCTCTCCACGTAGCTTTTTATCTAGTGTCTCCTTTTCATATGTCTTCTCTTTAAGGAAACCTTTCCAGAGAGCCCCAGCAGAGTTAATTGCGCCATCATTTGTTACAGGTTTCTGTGAACGCCTCTGCAGAAGCATTTCCATGTTGCATTGTAAGTCATCTTTGGACATGTCTCTCTCTTCCCACTAACTCTAAGCTTTTTAAGAGTAGGGACCTATTTTTTTCATTATAGCACTTCTCATATCCATCAAAATAACATGTTCTTGTTCAATAAATCTTTGAAGGATCAAAGAATTCTATTTCAATTTAGAATTTTTCTTACTTTGCCTTTAATTTATTTGTACTTAGGTTTATTTTAGTTCGAAAAACCTAACTATTAAGTTTAAAGCTAATTGCTGAGGTAACATGTGCAGATGACCAACATTTTAAGTTAAAATGTTGATTCTGCATAAAGTGCATCCCATGGAAATGTTGAGCCTTGGAAATACTATTACTTTAGTAGCAGTATTGCCTTTTATGAAATCTGGCCAAGGATACATATGTATTAAAAAGAATGATGCTATTTAAAGTTAAATACTTTCACTAGATAGAGTATGCTTAATCACTCCCATTGCACAAGTAGAAAACTAGGTAAAAAATAATTGCATTTGAAATAACAGAGGCCAAGCTGCCCGTAGCTCAGTGGTAAGGGTGCCAGCCACACACACAGGGCTGGTGCGTTCGAACCCAGCTACTTGGGAGGATGAGTTAAGAGAATCACTTGAGCCCAAGAGTTTGAGGTTGCTGTGAGCTATGACACCACAGCACTCTACTGAGGGTGACATAGTAAGACTCTGTCTCAAAAAAAATAAAAAAAAATGTAAAAATAGATAACTTCAATCAGTTTCAGAAATGTGCCACATATGCTTAAAACTCTTCAGTGTTCTAATTAGAAAAGGATGCTGGATTTTTTCAAATGCTTTTTCTACATCTATTGAGAGGATCATATAAGCTTTGTTTTTGCTTCTGTTCGTATAGTGAATAACGCTTATGGATTTACGTATATTAAACCAGCCTTGCATCCCTGGGATGAAACCTATTTGATTATGATGTAGACTTTTTGAATGATAAGCTGTAATCTATTGGTGAGGATTTTATTGAGAATTTTTGCATCTACATTCATTAGCAAATTGGTCTAAAATTCTCCTTTTTAGTTGGGTCTTTTCCTGGTTTTGGTATGAGGGTGATATTTGCTTCATAGAACATGTTGGGGAATATTCCTTCCTCCTCAATTTTTTTAAAAATAAAATAAAATAACAGGGGCTACTACTTGTTGATAATCTGTTATGTGCGAGACACTGGATAAAGTCTGCCACATTTGTTATATTCTTAGTCAATTCTCACACCAAGCTTTGAACTTACTAGTCCCTTTTTATTAATGTAGATTCTGAAGTTTCAAAAAATGTAGTTATCTTGCCTGGAATGAGACAACCAAAAGTGAATTTGACTCTACAGATTGTAGGCTGACCTAAACCAGTAAGAGCTTGAATATGTTGATGTAGACCCATAAAATTCACTGATTTATGGGTGAGCTGTGTTTGTGTCTTTGTTGACTGGACTGTAAGCCCCAAATACTGCTCCCTCGACTACTGCAGGTATCTCCAGTACATATTTCTGAGACAAACAAGAAGAATCTCCCTGACTTGCCCAAGAAACCCTCAGGAAGGAACTTGGTCTTCTAACCCAACCCCCTCCCTGGAAAAAGAAACCCAACTATGTCACTAGAAACAAAGATTTACTAATCATTTCCATTTATTTGAACTCAAAAGAGTTTGCTTTGTACTTAGTAAGATTCTATGGTTGTTTTTAATATAGCAAATAATTTTGTTTTTCATTTATTAGATTTCTTTATCTGTTTTATATCTACTTTCATTTTTATGTTTTATTAATCCCTTCAAATAGGAATCTAAATTCCCAGTGTAAGGGAGACAGCACTGTGAAATGATCAATGCCTTACACAGGTTATGTTCAAAATGGCTCTTCAATGCATCAATACGGATTTTTAGTTCGTATTGCATGGGATACATTGAAAGTTCCCAGTGGAAGAGGAAAGCCCCTCGTTTCTGCTTGGAAACTCAGCAGAGCTGCAAACAAAAATCCTTCTCAAAGACAAAAGCTCTAATACAGCCCAAAAGAAATATTAGGACTACCAGAAAAATTTTACTTTCCCTTATAACATAAAGGAAACATTTTATTTTCCCTTATAATATAATGTTCTCAACCTGTGGGCCATGATCCCTTTGTAACAATGAAAACACATCCTGCATATTAGATACTTACATTACGATTCATAACAGTAACAAAATTACAGTTATGAAGTAGCAATGAAAATAATGTTATGATTGGGGGTCACCATAACATGAAGAACTATATTAAAAGGTTGTGGCATTAGGAGGCATTAGGAAGGTTGAGAACCACTGCCTTATGTAATAAAGCAATTCAGTCACTCAGCAAAGTTATTCATTAATTAAATGTTATAAATGTAAAAACGCAAGATACCCCAACTAACATGCAATAATGAGAAGTTCTATCAAAGGAAAAACCTCAAATACAATTCCAGAAAAAGGTGAAATTTTCTATCAGATTCTTTGGCTAAATGCACAAATACATTAACTAAACTGGGAAATTCTTTTTACACTAATCTGCTTTAAAAATTTATCTAATAGAATTTGAGAGAAAACAATAGATTTAAAAGATATACAAAGAAGATCAAACACGTACATAATAGAAGTTTCTAGAACAGAAAATCAATGAAAAAGAGCAAATGCTAAAAACTATAATTCAGAAAAACTTACCTTGAAAAATGAACCCCAAATCTATATCTTGAAAGATTATATTGTACATCTGGGGAAAATAACTCAGAACAGACTTCACTGAGATATATTTTTATAAAATTATTGGAAGCTAAAGAAAAGAGCCCTCTGGATACTCAGACAAAAAAAACCAAGACTCTTCTGAAGAAAGCAAATTAAATTACCATCAAATTATTTGACAGCAATGGTTTATGCCAGGAGATGAAATAAAATATAAACTAAAGACTTTATATCTAATCAAACTGACATTGAATTATAAAGGTTTCGGGCAAATTATTTAGAAGATACAAGAGTTCAGAAGATTCAAAGACATTTCCTGGAAAACCTACTACAGAACTATTTTCAGATAACAAAATCGCTAGAGAGACATGACATAAAGACTAATGTTGAGCATTAAAGATCTATTTGTAGAACTAAAGAAAATAAATAATAAAAACATATATGCAAAAGCAAAAAAATAAATAGACAACTTTTGGGATTTTTTCCTAGGTAGAACTTCAAAGATTCTCTTCTATTTTGGAGGTCTACTCAAAACTATTCCTTGATAATTAAATAAAATTATAAATTATCTTATTAAATAGTGTATCCACATTAAAGAAATAGTTTATAACCTTTCTTCATAAGTGTGACCTGTCTAGTATTTCAAAATTTCCCCATTAATAGAAAATCTGTAACATAATTTGTATGTGTAAAACATATCATTTATTGAGCAAGGAGAGTTAAGCAAATTGGATTTTTTCTTAATTATTTCTTTATAAATACAACTAAGGAGAGAAAGTAAGTGATTTAAGTAAAGCAGATACTCTAAGATGGCCCCAACTATCCTTACCTCCTGGTACTTATTTTCTTTAGTGACCAGTTCCCTCTGTTCAAGTGTGGGTAAGACCTGTAACTTGCTTCTGGCCAATACAATGCAGTAAAAGTGACTACATTATACAATATTATACCATTGGTAGGAGCCTCTCTCCCTTGCAAGTTTTAATGAAGTAAGAGGAATGTTGGGAAGGCCCCCTTGGCAAGGAATTGCAAGCATCCTCTGGCCAACAACTAGCAAGAAAGTGAAAATGTCCTCCAGGCTATAGCTAGCAAAAAAACTGAGACCCTCAATAGCTCAACCTACAAACAACTGAATGCTGCCAACAATCACATGAACTTGTAAACAGATTCCTCCCCAGTTGGGCATGCAGTTGAGAACTCAGCCCTCATCAACACCTAAATTGTAGTCTTGCAGAGAACCCAATTAAGATGTTCCCAGATTCCTGACGTACAGAAAGTGTAGGTAATAAATGTGTGCTGCGTTAAGTCTGTGTCAATAGTGTTATGTAGCAATGAATAGCTAATATGCCTAGGTAGACTCAAGACTCAATCTAAATGCCTATACAGCTTTAACTTTCATTTTCTTCTGATTACATTTTCCCCTAACATAATCCTTCCCAAAGTACCGTATATACTCGAGTATAAGCCCAGTATAAAAAAAACTCAGCTTATACTCGAGTATATACGGTATGTACCTCTAGTCATTATTTGAGCATGAGATGTGTCTCCAATTATTTAATGTCTAATATTTTTAGCACTGTTTTTTAAATTTATTTATTTTGAGACACAGTCTCACTTTGTTGCCCTCAGTAAAGTGCTATGATATCACAGCTCACAGCCACCTCAAACTCTTAGGCTCAAGCAATTCTCTTCATCAGCCTCCCAAGTAGCTGGGACTACAGGTGCCCATCATAACATCAGGCTATTTTTTTTTTTTTTTTTTTAGAGATGAGGCCATGCTCTTGTTCAGGCTGGTCTCAAACCTGTGAGCTCAGGCAATCCATCTGCCTCAGCCTCCCAAAGTGCTAGGATTACAGGCATCAGCCACCACACTTGGCAGCATTGTTTTATAATATTAAATATTTATAGCACAAATCTCTCACCCGTCCAATAAACATTTGTTAATTCCTCAGTATTTTATTCTTCTTGATGCTGTTTAGTCCATTTGCACTGCTATAACAAAATATCTTAGACTGGGTAATTTATAAACAATAGAAATTTATTGCTCACAGTTCTGGAAACTGGAAATTCCAAGATCAAGGTGTCATCAGATTAAGTGTATGTTTACTACCCACACTTTATAGAAGATACCTTCCTGCTGTGTCTCCACATGGTGTAAGGGACAAATAAGATCCTTTAATACTCTGTTATAAGAACACTAATCTCACAAAGCCCTCATGACCTAATTACCTGCTAACACCACCACTTTGAGGATTAAGTTTCAACATAAGAATTTGAGGGAGACAGACACAAACATTCAGACAGTGGTATATGCTGTTATATGTAGAATTGTTTTAATTTCCTTTTTAGATTGTTCATTGTTAATGTGTTGAAACTGATTTTTATGTGTTGGCTTGGCTTCTTGCTACTTTGCTCAATTCACTTATTAGTTCTAATAGGTTTTGTTTTTTGGAATCTGTAGAGTTTTCTTCATATAATATCAAATCATCTGTAAGTGAAGATAATTTTGCTTCTTTTTTCCCAATTTGCATGCTTTTTTTTCTTGTTTAAATGTGGTAGCTAGAACTGCCAGCACCATGTTGAATAGAAGGGGTAAAAGCTCTTTGATTAACTTTCATTCATACTTATTGTTATAAGTCACGGGTCACTCTCTATTTCTGTTCATATTTCGTCCACCGCCAATGCACTATTCTAGATTTAATAACAACTAACATTTATATAGAAAGTATAAAATTTCACCTTTTACAAGGAAACTTTACATATATAAAATCATACCAATAGCAATGATTCATGGCAACCCTATGGAGTATTTATTATTGCTCCTAGGAGGGAACATGGGATGAAAGGGATTCAATAACTGACTTAAAGCAACAAATACAATGTATTGAAGTCATCAGCTGTATTTTTTTATTTGTCCTTAATTCTTTCCCAGCCTCTCTTTTCTGACTTCTGTGGTTCTCTTATTCCTGTTCCAGGTTATCTCAATGCGGCTGTCAATTACGGTGGCCCTCTCTGTCCCAGCAGTTAGGGTAGGAATATGACCCAGGACGGCCAGATAAGTTTGATTAGTTTACAGATTAACACATGACTCCAACAAATTTAGTCAATTATTCCTGCTTTGATATCTAAATTTGGGGAGAGATATTTCCTTCTCATAGGATTGCTAAACTGAGTGGAGATGAATCTAGTTACCACCTTTTCATAACATAGAAAGAGCTTGCATATTTAATAAAGTCAAACAGAAACAAGCAGAACCAACAAATAAAGTAGCTGACCAAGTCCTCCAGACATTTTGTAACCACAAATCCAGCAAAGGAGTGTTCTGTAAACCAGGGAAGACATAGAGTCCAGAGCAGGAGTCGGTGTATCCAGGAAACTAGGACAGCAGACTAGGGCAGTAGCTGTGGAGATAGTAAAAAGTGATCAGATTCTGGATGTATTTTAAAGGTAAAGCTGATAGAACTTGCTTCCAGACAAATGAGAAATGAAAGTGGAGTCAGACAATCTCAAGAACTCATCCTAGAAAAAAATGCTACATACTTCATTGCTGAATATCACTACCATCACTTTTGAAGTACTCCCCTTGGCTATCTGATGACTGTAGTGATTCAGCAATGAGTATGTAGCACTTTTTCTAGGATGAGTTTCCAAACTTAATTGTCAAACTTTGTCCCATGACAGCTCTGACGGCCATTCCAGAAAAAGAGTTCAAAAATTGCTTTGAAAGGTAGATTAGACGCTTCCCAAGGGGGGTACTTGAAGGTGACTGTTGTGATATTCAGCAATGAGGTTTGTAGCACTTTTTCTAGGATGAATTCATGAACTAAATTATCTGACCTCATCAAGAAAAAGGAAGTCAAAAATGAATCCTAAGGTTTTAGCCTGAGCAACTGGAAAAATGGAATTGTCACTTACTAGAGAATGAGAAAATTGGACAGGCAAAGGCAGTTTAAGAAGAGAAAATCAAGAGCTGGCTTTCAGGTGCAGGAAGTCTGAGATGCCTGCTAGACATTCTAGAGGAAATGTTGAGTGACCGGTAGTTCTGTATGTTCTGTATGTCTGGTGTTTGAAAAAGAAGCCCTCTAGGGGAAGAAAGTATGGAAGGTATTGGTTTAAAAATGAAAATTCAAGCTACAAGTCTGGATGAGATTATGCAGGGTGTTTTCAATCTTCAGAGAGCATCCTGGGGCAGTACAGTATTTTCGAGGTAGAAAAGGAGCATCCAAAAATAATTTGTAACATGCAAGCCAGGAAAAGAAATTGTTTCTAAAAAGGAAAGAGTGGCTGACCTTGTCCAGACAGCTGCTAGTTGGGTTAAAATAAGGACTGAAAAATTGACAGTTGGATTTGATATATTCATGGGTGACCTTGATAAGACTCAGGAATGAATTGAATAAAAAACAGAAGAGAAATAGATAAGAAGCATATAGTTAATTTTCTCCAGTAAGGATGGGAAAGGGGAGCAGAGAAATAGGTGGTATTGAAAAGGACTTACTAGTAATAAATATCACAAGATGTATCTCACATATCGTAATGGCAGCAGAAAAGGGTGAAAGTTGCCAAGGGTGGTGTTTGTGGCTCTGACCGTCTCTGGGATAGGCAGTATCCCCTGCTCTTTGGGTACCATTTTCCTTGTTGGCATTAGTGACTGAAGCCTGGGCTGAGCTAGTCTCTCTTGGCTGACTCAGAGTCTGTTAGTGCTCCTGGGCTCACTCATTCTCACCCTTTGGTGTTTATTACATCTCCCACATCTCCCAGTGGCACCTTAGCTCAGAGGTCACCTGGTTTACCGTAACGGGTTCACGATAGAAACAGAACACTGCTCTCCAGTCAGTGACTGTGCCATACTCAAGTGAAGCTGAGTAGGCTGAAAGCCAGTGTCTGTTGTGCTGTACCATCCCACACAATCCAGTTTACCTTTTTTTTTTTTTTTTTTGAGAGAGTCTCACTCTGCTCAAAGTAACCTCAGACTCCTGGCCTCAAGAGATCCTTCTGCCTCGACTTCCTGAGTAGCTGGGACTACAGGTGCCCACCAGAGCACCTGACTAATTTTTCTTGGCTCGGGCTGGTCTCAGACTCCTGAGTTCAAGCAATCCTCTCAGAGTGCCCAGGTTAGAGGTGTGAGCCACCATGCCCAGCCAGTCCAGTTTACTTGATGTGTGGCGTGTGCCAGAGAGGTCTATAGCAGCTCGCCTTCCACGTTAAGCTCCTTTAATGAATAAATACACAGACACACGTGCTTCTAGGTCAAAATGCAAGGAGCAGAAAATTAGCACTGTGTTCACCCCTCTCTTACCTTCTCTCTCTCCTTTCTTTTGCCCTAAGCCCGGCAGGGGTCCTCAAACTACGGCCTGCGGGCCACATGAGGCGTTGTGATTGTATTTGTTCCCATTTTGTTTTTTTACTTCAAAATAAGATATGTGCCATGTGCATAGGAATTTGTTCATATTTTTTTTTTAAACTATAGTCCGGCCCTCCGACAGTCTGAGGGACAGTGAACTGGTCCCCTGTTTAGAAAGTTTGAGGACCCCTGCAAGGATAGGCAGCTTTCTTTACAGCTGAACTCCCTTCCACAAATGAATGGCAAACATTAAGACAGAAAATGTCTTTTCTTTATATAACAAGAGAACTCTGTGATCTTGAAATCATTCCCTAATTCAGTTTTCCAGGCCACGTTGTTAATCTACTACAAAGGGTGGAGGGAGGGTAGTCAAAGAAATTAAGCAAATCCATTCCTAAAACAGTACCTTGACCTTCAGAATTACCACCTGGCTGTGTACTCCTATTTTGTTTGTCATAAATTGAGTATTACCTTGGTGTTTTCTCCATTTTCTTTCTGGAACTTTTCCAATCCCCTCACCTCTCTTCCCCCATCATACCTCACTTCTTCCCTCTTCCCAGCAGGTAAATTGGACTTTGGACTATGATCAGAAGAACAAATGAAAAAACCTTCAAAGAGGCTATGGCAGGCCCTTTCTTTTTCACATAGAATAGCAAACCTTTTGCCCGATCTCAGCTTCGCAGCCTTAGACCCATAAATTAGTGGCACAAAGTGTGTATATCGCCCATGGGTTGACTCACGGAAAATTCAGAACAGTGATGAAGAAAATCCGAGATGTCATATTATTGATTTACAATGAAAAGTTTAACTGAACACTCCCATCCCTCAGCCAACAAATGTTATCTCTCCCCAAACATGCTAGGAAGTCAAGCTTTAATCAGAAGATTGCTTGCTGAGCAAAAATGCGGGGCAAGTTGGGTTAATTATATGATTCCAGTGTTTAATGTCATCAGGCTTCTGGAGCCTGAAGCATCCATCTCCACAGTCCGGTACACCTTCAAAAGACTCCCTTGACTCTGGGAAGCTTCTTCCCTCATCAGCACTAAATGGGCCTAAAGCTCTGCCATCCCTGTCCTTGAAAGGTTCTTCTCCAACGCTTCTACAACCAACCAATCCATTTTGATAGGCCCTTATTTCTTCAGACACAATAATCTAGCACTTTCAGTCAAGATATAGTTTTTCAGATACAATAATTTTGTGTCTTCACTATTTATTGACTGTAAAGTTTAATTTGGAGCAATAGTCCCAAGCTTTCCTTATAATAGGAATCACTTAGGACCCTTTGTTGAAACAATAGTACAGCTTCCTAAGCTTTTGCCCCAGAGATTCTGATTGAGTGGGTCAGTGATCAGGGATTAAGTTGTAGTGGTAAGAAGCATCCAGGTGATGTTTATGTCTAGGGAGACTAAAGAACAATCTAACATAACTTATGTCTATGCTCTTGCCTAAGCTCTTCACCAGGGCCAACAGATATTCACATCACATACACTAATTATATGAATGGTTTTATAAGCACTCATAAAATTGACCATACCAGATCTGGGAGGCAGTGCAATACAGGGATTTAGAGAACTGCTGCTTAAACTTAAATGCATGCAGGAAAAGCCTGGGAATCTCATTAAAACGCAGTGGTTGATGAGTAAGTTCTGCAGTGCAGCCCCAGATGGGACCTTTCTATCAGGACCTCAGGGATGCCTCTGCTGTTTCTCAGGCACACTCTGAGTAGCAAGGCTAGAGGTTGTGTTTAGAATCAACTGTTTTGGTTCAACTCCCAGTTTTGAACCTAGCGGGTTATGTGGGACATTTTACGGTTTCCTTGATTTTAAAAGGCAGGTGTTATGCAAGAGGTCAATGCCAGGGAGGTTTGCATCAGAAGCAGTCAGACAGAGGAAGAACAGAGGAGCCAAGGGCAGGTAAGGCAGGGCTCTGTTCGGCTCATGGCAGCCGGAGAGCAAGCATGGGAAGTCCCAGCGAGTGGAAAGTCCTGGGCACTTGTGTCTCCAAGGGAACAGTAGTGGCAGAGTGCCAAGTTGCAGTCACATAATCGTGACTTCATGGTACAGTTATGGTTATATAAGGAAACATGGTGCTCTCCAGTGGAACCATGGCAAAAAAGCCCAGACAACTCCATCTTTTCCCACAGGCTACTGGTAATATCTTCCTCACAGGATTGTTAGGGGGATTGTGTGGATGTTAGAAGTACTTAGAAGAGGCCTTTGGCTGGGTGCAGTGGCTCACACCTGTAATCCTAGCTCTCTGGGAAGCTAAGGCAGGTGGATTGCCTGAGCTCACAAGTTGGAGACCAGCCTGAGCAAGAGCGAGACCCATCTCTACTAAAAACAGGAAATATAGCCGGGTGTTGTGGCAGGCTCCTGTAGTCCCAGCTAATCGGGAGGCTGAGGCACAAGGATTGCTCAAGTGCAAGAGTTTGAAGTTGCTGTGAGCTATAACGTCGCAGCACTCTCCCCAGGACAACCAAGTGAGACTCTGTCTCAAAAAAAGAAGAAGAAGGAGGAGAAGGTGGAGGAGGAAGAAGAGGAAGGGGAAGAAGAACAAGAGGAGGAGGAGGAGGAGGAGGAGGAGGTGGAGGTCCTGTGGTAAATTCCGCATAAAGGATCACTCAGCATTCCAGGGCCATGGCTTGGTTTCAGTCATGGATCAGTAAGGAATGTAGGTTTACAGACATTGTTGCTGATAGTGTCTTCTTAAAAAAAAAAAAAAAATCCTAAAAGCGAACATTTCTACTGATAACAAGACGACTGTTTTCATTTAACATAACAGTGGCACAATGACCTTTCTGCGTTGTGTTGATTCCAGGAATCCCCTGTGGCTGCTCAAACAGTTAAGAGAGTCACCACACAAGATCTCCAGTTGACAAATTGTTTCTATCTTTCTATAGTTTGGATATGTGTCCCCCCAAAACTCAAGTTAAAATCTGATCCCCAGTGTTGGAGGTGGGGCCTAAGGGGAAGAGTTTGGGCCCTAGGGGCACATCCCTCAGGAAAGACGCAGTGCCATCGTCACTGTAAAGATGGTATGGCTATGAGTTCTGGTGCTATTAGTCTATTAATTCCCACAAGAGATGCTTGTTTAAAAGAGTCTGGCACCTCTCTCCTCTTTCTCTTAATGTTACCTTGCTGTGTAACCCCTGCCGAGGCCAGCTCCCTTCCACCTTCCACTATGAGTAGAACAGCCCGATCCCTCCTCAGAAGCAGACGTTGGTGCCGCAGTCCTTGTATAGCCTGCAGAACCTTCAGCCAAGATAGATATTCCTTTTAAACAACAGAAATGGACAAAGACACATCTTATTCTGAACTCCGGTTGTTACAAAACTATTCCTTTGTTTTATCTCTTCATGTGAAATTCTCACAAGAAAAGATCAAAGTATAATCTTCAAAAATATTTTTTCTTTAATTCAAGATTACAATTTGACACATACAGATTGTATAAATGCTGTTGAATAAATAAATGGATATATGGATGGATGGATGGATAAATAAAGGAATAAGTGTAATTAAAATCCTAAAATCCTATTCATTTTTCTCTCAACAAAGTCTAAGACCAAGCCTCACAATGTAACATGTTATAAGGAAAAGAAAAAGATTTACCCGTACTTCTCCATTATGGTACTTTCTATCTCAGTGATTCTCAATTTGAGCTGCATATGGAAATTACCTGGGGAAATTATACTGCTTCCAGGGTTTCGCCCTTCCCTGGAAAATCTAATATAATTAGTTGAGAGTGTGGTGTGGCCACTGGGAGTCATAAAAGTTCCCCAGGTATTTTTAATGTGCAGCCAAGGTTGAGATCCACGGTTCTATCTGCTGTGAATAATTGATATCTCACCGAAAAAGTAAATTCAAACACAATATATAACTCTTCAGAGTCTTACTGAATTTATATTAAACTTTGATTCCATAGATAGAATTATAAATTGTATTGCCTCAATATAGATCCCAAGAACTAATACCCCTGGAAACTTATAATCAGGCCACTAAAATTAGAATTGGAAAGAAGACCTTTTGAGAGATCGAATAATGCTTTCAAATGATGTGAAAATCAAGTTAGGTCCTAGCCTTTTTTCCTCTTTAACTTACATTTAAAAACTCATTCAGCCACAGGAAGAAAAAAAAAGCACATGCGCTCAACTCTCCACTGTCATATACAGGAAGAAGAAACAGCTGAACCTGTTTGGAGTCATTATTTTCAGAAAGACATTTTTCCCAGCAACTATGCTATTATAAAACTATGCTGGGGAACAGTTTCTTCTTTCTTTGCCAGGTGGTTCTGCAATACTTATAGGTACTGAAACAGCTTCTAACATTATTTTTCCCATCTGCTTTTGTGGTTGTTGCTCTATTCCTTCTGATTGTCTTAAAATATAGCAAAGAATATGAATCATATTCACCATCTTACCTGAATCACTGAACTCCCACCTAACAATACAATTAAGGCACTTAGGCATGATGTTAGGTAAGTGAATAAGGACTGCGCAGAGAAATGAGTTTTCTTAGTAAATTGATTACAAAAAACAGCAACACAGAAGCAGACTTCTATTTCTGCAGATTTTTAGCAATGGAAAAGTACATAATACATGTTTCCTTATATTATACAAAGTTATACTTAGAATGAGTTCTCGACATTTTTAATTTGCACATCTTTTAATCAAAGCAAGAAGTGTTAAGTAATTGTATTAAAGCCCCATTAAAGGACGATCATGTAAATAGATGGACTGAGATTTAATAGAGAGAAAATCATGCTTTTAAGTTAAAAATTAAAAAGAATAAAGGAGCAAGTATTTATTGAGTGCTTTTCCTTATTTTCATTGTGTTTTATCTCATTAATGTGTAAGTGAATTTCAAATTGCTAAATATTTTTAAAGTTATTTTTGACGCCACTCCCAATTTGGACTCCTGCCTCAAATCCCCAGAGGTAACCTCTATAATAAGTATAGTGTGTTTTACTCAACAATTTTTTGGTTTTAAATAAACTTGCAGGCTTGGCGCCCGTAGCACAGTAGTAACAGCACCAGCTACATGCACGGAGGCTGACAGGTTCAAACCCAGCCCAGGCCAGCCAGACATGGTCACAACTACAACAAAGAAATAGCTGGGCATTGTGGCTGGTGCCTGTACTTGGGAGGCTGAGGCAAGAGTACTTGGGAGGCTGAGGCAAGAGAAGCACGTAAGCCCAAGAGTTTGGGGTTGCTGTGAGCTGTGACACCACAGCTCTCTACCCAGGGCGAAAGGGTGAGAATCTCTCAAAAAAAAAAGATTTCCTTTTTGGCCAGGCATGGTGGCTTACATCCATAATCTCAGCACTCTCGGAGGCTGCGGTGGATGGATTCCTTGAACTTAGGAGTTTGAGACCAGCCTGAGCAAGAGCGAGATCCCATCTCTATGAAAAATAGAAAAATTAGCCAGGTATTTTGGCAGGCACCTGTAGTTTCAGCTACTGGGAGGCTAAGACAAAAGGATTGCTTTAGCCCAGGAGTTTGACATTGCTGTGTGCTGTGATGCCACAGCACTCTACCAGGGCCACATAGTGAAACTCTGTCTCAAAAAAAAAAAAAAAAAGGGGGGGGAAAGAAAGTTTCCTTTTTATTTTCACCAGGTACCAGCAATTCTAAACAAAGTCAGTGATCAAATACTCCCACATAAAAAAAAATCTTTCATTGGGGATAAATTCTAAACAATTGATGTGGTTGCTAGTGAGTTGTAATGATATATTTGAAATTTTCCAATTAGAACTTTTTAAAAACTGTGTCCTTTGATAAAAATTGTATTCTATATGGAGGAAAACTGAAAGAATACATTAAAAGTTATACATTTACACCGTGACTCCAGCAGACTCATCCACAGGAATTATTAGAAGTTCCATCTTGCCAGCTTGCTTCAAAGCCTTTTCTACCTGCCGGGGCTCAGAATGCCACAGTCCTGTATTTAAACAGCAGATTTTAAATAAGTAGACGACAGCGCTGGGACTAGAAAGATGAAGACACAGAACATTTTTCTTCAATTCTGTCATTCTTTGTGGGCACTTGGAATTTTTATTTATGTGTAAAATTTTTTGACTTAAAGAACACTTGAAAGCTGCTAGAATCAATCCCAAAGAAGGAAAGAGAGTATTAAGGGTGTTTGGAATTTATTGTGAAATGAGATTTATATAAATCTCTGCAAGGCTTATCATTATTTTCAAGACTTTTCCTATTTGTGTTAATTGTTGCTTTATACCAGAGACACATTTCAAAATTAAAATTAATAAAAACTGCTCTTTAACCAACTAAGAGGGAAGATAAATAATCTGCCTATACTTGTTAATGAACTTAAATACATAAAAATCTATCTCAATAAAGCCATTGACAGAAGCTTGAAATTTGCAAAAGGCTTAAATACAGAAACATTAATGCTATTGATTTAGTGACAGACAAATATATAGATCCATTATTTTTTCCTTTAAAAAAATGGATTAAATTAATTAAACACTATCAATGCATTCATTTTTTTCATTGAAGATCATTTTTACTTTATTCTCTAAATTTATTAATTTTAAAACTTAACTGACATAACTGCATGTGAAATTCATAAGAGATAAGTCTTCACTGGTTTCATTTTTTTCCTGTGGCTAATCCATTAAACAAACACTTCCATTTTTAGTTTTTTATGATAATTATTAAATATATATAAATATATAAGTATATAAGTATATAAAAATAAATAATTTTATTATATAGAACATGAAGGTGTTAAAAAAATTAAAAAGAACCAGGCTGTTGTGGCACACATCTATAGTCCAAGCTAATCAGGTGGCTGAGGAAGGAAGATTTTTGAGGCGCATTGTTTGACAATGTAGTGAACTGTAATCATGCCTGTGAATAGCCACTGCACTCTGTCCTGGGCAATATACCAAGACCTTGTCTCTTAAAAAAAACACAACCTGGATGGAGTTGAAACACATTCTTTTTAGTAAAGTGTCACAAGAACGGAAAAGCAAATATCCCAGTATAATCAATACTAATATGAAGCCACTAGACCAGTGGTCCCCAACCTTCCTCAGGCCACAATGTATTTTCATTGTTAAAAAGGGGTCGCGACCCACAGGTTGAGAACCGCTGCACTGGATGATCTAATTCATGCCCACATAAGAGAAAAACGCAATTCAATTCAAGTTGGGGGGGAGGGGGAACTAAGGAGGGTGGAGAGGGGGGAGGGGGAGTACTGGTACATTTTCACTTAATGGGCATAGTGTAAGGTTATGTGGCACACTTTTTAGATGTGGGACACAACTACAAAAGGGATTCTACCTAACAAATGCAAATATTGTAACCTAGATTTTTGTACTCTCACATCAACCTGAAATTAAAAAACAAAATAAAATTAATCCACTCCCAAAATCAAATATGCTAAGTCCCTGTTGTCCCACTGTCAAATCTCCCAGTTCACTAAGTTGGTAGTTCGGTGGTAATTGTTGTAATAAATGCCATTGTTTTTAAGTTAAAAGTAAGAGAGAGGTTTAATACTCCCACCATTATTTATATCCAAAAAGAAGTAATTTATGTTAATGAATTTTTAATTAATGAAATTAGAGTTAGATCAGAGGTCATAAATGTGCAGTCCAAACTGCAGATTCTACACAAAGTTGTTTTTTACTTAATTTATACAATGTTATGGAAAAGAATAAAAAGCCAACATGTGACATTCTAAATATTTGGCTTTAAAGTTCAAATTTCTGACATCACTGGATGCCCCCCCAAAAAATATTTACTCCTGGCTGTGTTCATTCTATCCTGCTCCTGTCCTAAGAAATACTTGAAACTGTGGTCCTGCAAACCTCCCTGCAAAGGCTCCTCTCACCTATCTTTTTCTCAGCTTTTAACCAAATAATGTTTATTGCATCTGAAATTTTTCATTCATTCAACGTATTTGTTGAGCACCTTTGATTGCATCATGACTTCTGCACCGATCAGCTTCAGGAACTGGGAAATTTGGTGGTGGGGAGCACATGCAGCAACTTACCTAGCATTTTTGACTATGAGAGTGGAACAGAAGTGATTGGTATCGTATTCCCCAGTTTGGGTGAGGAGTGATGTTGTATAGCTTACTCATATACATGTTGGAGAAGTTATCTTGTTGAAAATTTTGAGCATGTAGGGTTTCTCTATTTACAAGAAAGGGAAAATGATTGTTTCCTTTGCTCACAAATTTGCACTATAAATGTCCTAGAGCGGTGGGAGAAAGGTGCCTACTTGTCTGAGGAATCTCAACTCTTCAGCCTGAGAAGACGCTTTAGAGGTAAAAAGAACACACATCCTGGTTTGCACAAGACAGTCCTACTTTATATCTGTTCGCCAAAATGCTAATAATGCTCCCGAGACTCTCAAACAGTACAATAAACTACATGCTTAATCATCTATTGGAAGGACTATATAAAATATTGGAAGGAAATATAAAATCATACAAAACTTTAAGACCATATGGTTACACTATTTAGAGCACAATAAAATGTGTAATATGAAATCAATCACAATTAATAAATTACCAAATACTAAATGCACCTTAATTTCAAACAAAATACATCCAGATATTATGTAATTCCTAATGGCTGATGATTGCTGCTGGTTATGTGCTGGACATTTCCTTGAGGTTGATAATAAGAATTTCTTGGGCAGTGCCTGTGTCTCAAAGGAGTAGAGTGCCAGCCCCATATGCTGGAGGTGGTGGGTTCAAACCCAGCCTTGGCCAGAAACTGCAAAAAAAAAAAAAAAAGAGAATTTCTTATCAGAAAAAAAAGTCATTAATACTAGAATGTATGATGTATGAATAAACAGGAAATAGAATTTCCTTCCATAGAGTGTTTTAAACATTGGACGGATCACGTCAGTTGAGATCGTGGAGCAGACTTGGTTTTATGCTGAAGGACAGTCCCTGGAGATGAAGTCACAAATAATTGTAGGAAACAGCAAGCCTAGCGTGTGACTACGGGGACTTCAAGGTAGGTTATGGGGTTCCAAGAGCTTATATAAAGTGTACGCAGGAAGTTTGGGAGCCAAGTAAGGCTTTCACAAAGATGTTTGCTTACTTTCTGTGAGTGAGTAGAGATAAACCAAACTACATCCTCAGTAGCCAAAGGTAAAAGCAAAGAGATCCTCAAATATCTGTGCCTGTAGCCAAGATCCAAACCCACCTGGCAACTCCATCCTGCAATGCAAGCCCAACTCACAGCTCACCTTCAGAGTCCCCCAGCTTCTCAGAGTGGTCTGTGCAAAATTTCTCTTTGAGCCACTTCAAAACAAGCTCATTTTGTAGAAAGAACAGTTTGTAGCCTATTATATCCCCAAATGAACACTATATCAAGGAGGTCAGATGGCATTCTTCAAGAACAAAGAGCTTCCTTTAGTTTCTTGGAAAGGAAAGTCTGTGTAGAAGATACTTTTTTCCCTGAATCAATATTATATGCTTTAACCTCTTCCAAGTACAAAATATTCACAAACATTTTCAAAAGAAAAAAAAAAAAAAAACAAGAAGAAGCATACTGCCTGTAACTTCTAAGCGGCTGCATTTAGGGTGTAAATATGCTATCTAAAACAGCATGCTCCTCTCCTGACCGTAAGAATGACTATGAGAATACAGAAAAGTGAAAAAGAATGAATTAGAACAGAGAAACTGAAAGCAATTAAGGCCATTGAGTTGGGTGTCATTTTCGTAGCTGTATGTAAGTCTTATAGTAAATGGTTCTAGTTTGTAATTTGAAATGCATTTGTTCACATTTTAGCTGCCCAAACACCTGTCCACCGTGATTGCAGTCATCTGCGTTACAGAAGATCCCATTGCCCCTTCCCAGTGCCATCTGTCCTTAGTAGGTTCTCCAGTCAAAAAAGATTTCCCTTAAAAAGTTTGATATCCTTTTCTTGTTTTTTTTTCCCCTTTGGTAAGCTATAAAGCCTAAATTATGCAATTTAATTTTAATTTTTAAATCTATTTCTAATGTAAATAATAATATAAGCTCTGTAACTTGACCACCAAAGGGATAGTAAGAAACTGGTCAACAAAACAGAGGAGGTGAACATTAGAAATTTCCATTGAGTACATAAGGTGTGAGTCTGGTGTCTGTGAAAATTAGGTCAACTTAAAGAGGTGGTCAACTAGGCTCAGTGCCTTTAGCTCAGTGGCTAGGGCACCAGTCACATACACCAGACCTGGCAGGTTCATAATCCAGCCTGGGCCTGCCAAACAACAATGACAACTACAACCAAAAAACAGCCAGGCGTTATGGTGGACGTCTGTAGTCCCAGCTACTTGGGAAGCTGAGGCAAGAGGATCGCTTAAGCCTAAGAGTTTGAGGTTGTTGTGAGCTGTGACACTACAGCACTCTACTGAGGCGATATAGTGAGACTGTCTCAAAAAAAAAAAAGAGGTGATCACCTATGGAGGTTCTACTATATTTTGTTTTCCAAAAGGGTTTATCCTTGGCAGTTTTAACTCAGTTAATGTAAGTAATTCTTAAACAGTACATTATTTAAGATATTTTATAATCTAACTTATTATCATCAGTTTTTGATTTTGAGATGATTCAGAATTAAAAGTAAAACTTGGTCAAGTGTCTCAGAAATCATTATTTAATTCGAAAAAGGACACAATGGGAAAAAAGTGTGCACTTAACTGTATAAACACAGGGGTGATTTCTAATTTTTTTCTTTAAAATAAAATACAGAATTGCTTATAATACTCTCTGTGCTTTAGGATTGGAAAAATAAAGGCTCTATGTAGAAATGATGAGGCATGAACACTACGTGGCACAGCCAAGGTCTGACATTTACACTGAGACAGGAAGGAGTTAGAGAAAGAGGCAACAGAAAATGATTCGAAGTAAATCAAAAGAAAGGGACATAACTGCATATGTGGCAATTAAATATCATTTGCTTCTTGCCACAAAGCATGCATTTTAATTTAATTTTATAAAGCTTTAGTCATAATATCTACATGCTATCCCCTTATTAAATCAAAGAATTTATGCATCCAATTTCCATTTTCTTTCCTTTCATTTATTTTCATTTAAACCAGAAGAGAAGGGCGGTGCCTGTGGCTCAAGGAGTAGAGCGCTGGCCCCATAGGCCGGAGGTGGTGGGTTCATAACCAAGCCCCGGCCAAAAACTGCAAAAAAAAAAAAAAAAAAAGAGATAGAGAGACCATGGCTAAGAAATTAATACATTTGGAAATATGCATTTAGCTAGCGTGGTTTATAATCAAATCTCTGATTAATCTTAATTATCATGCTTATTGCATCAATTTAGTTCCCATTGGTTTTACTTGTCTACAAGTAGAGGGAGGATTACAAAGGGAAAAATAGGTGAAAGCCTATGGTTGCAAATTGAGCCAGGAAACTATTGCTCAACAGTCTCTTTTTCCAACACACCTTATGTTGTGTGATAGGAGACACGAGAGAGCCAGCAGCTTTGCCACAGGTGTGAGCTCGCTCCTGCAATGTTGGTGGGCCCAGGAATGAGTGACTACACACACAAGAGATGGCCTGTAGCAAAGAAACTTTATTTTGCGCCACCTTATATACATTGGTGGTCACGTAGAAACTTAATCTATAAACTTTATTATTACCTAAATCTTACCTAACTTACTCTATCTAAAATTAACTTGTGGGTAAATATCAAATCCCCACATGAACACAATTTTTTCTGTTTTTTACATTCCTCAAAGACATGCGTCAACTCCCCACACCTTAGTGTTCAAAATTCATGGGAGCCCTGTTCAAATTGTCAGTATTTCCTCTAGAAGATATACACAGTAAGCCACCATCTGCTATTAACATATTAGGCTGTATTACTTTATTAGATTAGCTTTAGACAATCTAGACCCAAGAAAAGCTCTAGAGCAGAGATTCAAAACACTTGTTTCCCTTTACCCTGATCCAGACCTTCCATAAATTTGGTTCCCAGGGGTATAATGCTGGTTGGAAAATGTTCTACATTTCAAGTGCCAACTTTTTAAAAGGCAATTTCTTAATGAAATCTAAATTTCAGGCTTCTCTTGAAAAACTAGGTCTGGCACATTGCTCCTCTCCCCCAATTGCCACCTGGAAACAGTCCACAGGCATCCAATGGGCCTGCTCCATTCAGATGAGAAGAGTCTCTCAGCTGGTTGTGATTGCTTTCATCCTGAGTTCCTCCTAACCCTGGAGCTAAATGTCAAATACCCCTCAAAAAACCTTTCTTGACCACTCACATTAAAGAACTCCCCTTCCCTAAACCTTATAACTGTGGCCCATTTCACTCTCTTCCGTTTTCTAATGATGCTTATTCTCTGAAAGAACCTTATTTGTTCCCTTGCTTACTTCGTATTCTCTGACTCACCCTATACTGAGAATTGACGTTCCAAGCTAGCCAAGACCTTCCTTGTCTTGTTGACTACAACGTTCCTGGTGCCCAGAACACAAATTGGCCCATGGTAGGCACCCAAAAATCACCTGTCAGATAAACACATTTATCATCACAACTGCATTACTGTTTTTCACAGAGCAGAGAAATACTTCTCCATATACTTGAGGAGAAGCCATATCTAAAGGCCTTGAGTTTTAAATAAAAATCCAACAGACCTTCTGATATATTTCTATCTGGTCACTTTACTGCCTACAAAACAATGGACACTAAACAGTGAATAATGAGCATGACACTTAAGATCATTCAGGGGTTTTGTTCTGTAATATGATAGGCATATTTACAAATGTATTTATCTCCCGGTCATGCTCTTTTCTCTGGTTTAAATTAAACAAAATAAATAAATATTTAATTATTTTTATATTTAATTGACAAATTATAATGGCATATTCTTATAGGATAAGAATTCCATTAATGAAATGTTTTGTATACTATGTGAAATGATTTAATCAATCTAATTAACATACCCATTACTTCACACACTTATGATATTTGGCAATAAGAACATATGAAATATTCTATGCTAGCAGTGTTAAAATTTACAATAGATCCTTTTTTTTTTGAGACAGAGTCTCAAGCTGTCGCCCTTAGGCATCACAGCTCACAGCAACCTCAGACTCTTGGGCTTAAGTGATTCTCTTGCCTTAGCCTCCCAAGTAGCTAGGACTACAGGTGCCAGCCACAACGCACAGCTATTTTTTTGTTGCAGTTGTCATTGTTGTTTAGCTGACCTGGGCCAGGTTTGAACCCACCACCCTCAGTGTATGTGGCCAGCGCCATAACCACTGTGCTATGGGTGCCGAGCCTACAATAGCTTATTCTTAACCATAGTCTCCATGCTGTGTAATAGACCTCAACAATATATTCCTCCTGCTTAATTTAAACTTTCTACTCTTTGACCAACATGTCTCTATTTACCTTACCCCCTGCCTACCCCCTACCACTCTACTCTCTTCTTCTACAAGATCAACGTTTTTGAATTCCACATATAAATGAGATCACATGGTGTCTGTCTTTCTGTGCCTGGCTTATTTCACTTAGCAAAATGTCCTCCAGTTTTATCTGTGATATCACAAAGAATTGCTTCACTTCCAAGGCTAAATATAGACCATGTCTTCTTTATCCGTCGGTGATAGATACTTTGGTTGATTCCATATCTCAACTACTGCAAATAACGCAGCAGTGAACATGGACGTGTGACTATCTCTTCAACATACTAATTTCAAATCCTTAGGATATGTACACAGACATAAGATTACTGGATCATATGGTTAATTCTATTTTTAATTTTTGGAGAAATCTCCACACATAATTTTCATTCTTATAAACAGTGTACAGTGTTTCATTCTTATAAACAGTGTTCTCCACCTCCTCAACAATTCGTGTCTTTTGCCTTTCTGATGATAGCCATTCTAGCATGTATAAGACGATGTCTCATTGTGATTTTAATTCATATTTTCCTAATTATCAGCAAAGTCAAGCATTTTTTCATATACCTGCTGGACATTTATGTCATCTTTTGTGAAAGATCTATCCAAGTTTTTCACTGATTTTCAAATCAAGTTATTTGTTTTCTTTCTATTGAGTTGTTTGAGTTTCTTATAGGTTTTGGATTTTAACCCCTTACCCATGGGTGTATGGTTTGCAAATATTTTCTCCCAATCTGTATGCTATTTTGTCACTCTGTTAATTTTTTCCTTTGCTGAGAGAAGCTTTTGAGTTTGATACAATTTCATTTGTCTATTTTTTTGCTTTTTGTTTTGGGGGTGAAATTTTTTATTTTTTATATAAATTTTTATATATATATATTATTTATTTATATGAAATTTTTTATTTTTTATATAAATTTTTATATATATATATTATTTATTTATTGTTGGGGATTCATTGAGGGTACAATAAGTTTTGGGGGGTGAAATTTTTTAAATCACCACTCAGACCAGAGTCACAAAGCTTTTCCCCTGTTTTATTCCAACAATTTTATAGTTCTGGGTCTTAAAAAAAAAATAAAGCACTTAGGAATAAATTTAACTAAGGAAGTAAAATATTTGTATACTAAAAAAATCAAACATTGATGAAAGAAATTTAAAAAAGAAAATGGAAATAAATTTCATGTTTGTGGATTAGAAGAATTTATACTGTTAAAATATCCATACTATCCAAAGTAATTTATAGGTTCTATTCAATCCCTATCAAAAATCTCAATATTGTTTTTCACAGAAAGAGAAAAAAACAATCCTAAAGTTCATATGGAACCTTAAAAGAACTCCAAATAGTCAAGACAATTTTGAGCAAAAATAACAAAACATGGGGCATCACACAACCTGATGTCAAAACATATTTACAAAGCTATATTAATCAAAACAGTGTGGTACTGGCCTAAAAACAGATACATCAACCCATGGAACAGAATAGAGAGTTCAGAAATGAACCCACACATACCCTGTCAATTGATTTTAAACAAAGATGCCAAGAACACAGAATGGGGAAAGGACAGTCTCTTCTATAAATGATGTTGAGAAAACTGGATGCAATTTTCCCACATGCAGAAGAATGAAATTGAACCTTTATTTCATACCATATCAAAAATCAAATCAATTTAAAGACATAAAAAGGAAGGAAATTTTTTTTAACACTATATTAGGAGCCCACAAGTGTCGGACTTAATTTTATTAAGATGAATGTTTTGGAGGGTCAAAAAAGTTTCTCAATAGAGTTATGCTTAAGCTGAAACTGAAAGGTATATGTATTATCTACATGGATGGTCATCTTTCGGGGGATCCTTTAGCATCTCTAGAGAATCTTTCAAAAAACACGTTTCAGAAATCTCCACTGGACTCTAAAGACAAAAATGAAGGAAAGAAGACAGAAAGCTGAAGACAGGAGCTATCATCTGTTTACTGCTGTGTCCCCAGTATTTATTTCCCGTAGTGTACAGAAGGTGTTCAATAAATATTAATATTTGCTGACTTATTGACTGACAGAAGAAATAATCAGATGCTGAGTTCTTAACAGCTGCTGCTGACTCAAAAACTTCATAGGTTAAAGCAGATATCTTCAGCTCAATTAAACTGTAATAAAATGACTACTTTGTTCCTGTGAAAAATAATGATTGTTTTAAGACCTTTGAAATGGCCTGTTAGGGAACATTCAACTCTAGCAATTTGAATGTGATCCCCGGTCTTGTTTTTCATGTTGGGCTCCACACACATTTTTAAAAGTGCCTGAAAAAGGCTCTGTGTCCTGTCACCAAGCAAATCTCAGCAGAGTGAGACATAAATATTCATTAGAACCTCCCTCCACCTCCCCTCAAAAACACTCTATTGAAATGGAGATTTTGACTTTTAGGATAATGAAGAATATAAAAAGCCTTTATTCTTGAAAAATTAATAGATTAATAAAATGGCATTTCTCTATTTTCATTAGGAGGAGGTTTTTTTTAAGTAAATTTCAATGTAATTTGCTTGTTCTCATTAAAAAAATCATATTATCTTCCAGAGAGTGGAATAACTCCTTAATAATGTACTATATTTCTGCATTCTCTATTAATCTCCAATTAAATGCAGCCAGGATTGTTTTAATTTGGTGCTTAGTGGAAAGTTTGAAGTTCTCCTCTGTCTTTGGTGAAAATAGAAGATGCCTTAAATTCTGCTCATTTAATTGGGAAATTATTACTCAAGCCATCTTAAATCTCTTTTCAAACTCTTAGAGTTGTTTTCTTTTCTGTCAAAAAAGGGAAAAATGCGTCATTGTGATGATTTACAAATCCCTGTTGACACAATTGCTCTCGAGTAATATTTTGTATTATATTTTGTATTATATTTTGTATTAATGTTTGGGCAAGAAGACTTACATTCTTTTTAGGTGAAACTAGACAACTGCAAAAACAGAAATATGCTTTCAGAATAGGAATATTCAATAGAAGATAAAGTTTTTGTTTTAGTGTTGTTTTTGTTATTTAATTCTTTTTTG
Organism: Loris lydekkerianus; assembly: GCA_963574355.1. Lineage (NCBI taxonomy): Eukaryota > Metazoa > Chordata > Mammalia > Primates > Lorisidae > Loris > Loris lydekkerianus. Next base: position 17,789 of record CAUYPK010005590.1, on the reverse strand, counting down.
TTGTCACTTTTTCCTGAGTGGAATTGTCCCACTCCTGGAAATCTAGTTGCCTTCTGAGTGACTAAAGCAAAATGAAGAGAGATGGTTTACTGTTGCCCTCTGCCTCTCAAACCACGTCGATAAAATCTAGCTTCGGTTTGAACAAAACAGATGCCCTGGCGTTTGCAGTTTGACATCTGCTGTGGAATGTAATTATAGCATTGATGTCGGCTTAATCTGATCAGTTTTCATGGTGGCTCTGTCTCAGTGCAGGGCCCCACTTCCTAATCATTTTACTAGTCAATCAGTCTTTGCCACGTTCCATTGAAAGTGTACGATTTCGTTTCTCAATTCATCACATCTTATTGTTCTTTATTACTTGAAACTGTAATACCACAATACGATTTTTCTTTTTCTAAGAAGGTTTAAAAATGACTTCTAAAATTTATTTCAGAACAATTCAAGAGGTTTAACTGTAATTAATCTATGACTCCCCCATTAAAAATATCTGTAATTTATTGATACAAATTCCTTTGAAAAAGCAAACAAAAGTCCAATTTAAATAAAATTACACTTAATTCTTAGTAATTTCATTTACAAAATAGTAATAAAATGTGATATAACTATTGGTAGACAACTGTGGTCTTCCCAACTGCCATATTCCTCCCTCTTCCATACTTCCTCCCACCTGAACAAAATGTCATTCAACTGCAGTGTCTCAAAATACTGTACATCATTTTCTTAAATTTCTTTGCAGCCAAGTTATGGGCTTGTGACCCAATTTTAGCAGAGAAGACCCAGAGGAAAGACTGCCAGGGAACTTCTGAGAAAATATTCCTTCCTTTTAGTAAGAAATGCAGGAGGAAAATGTTCATCTTTTCTGACAAATGATGTCATCTCTACATGTGATGCCTAAACTACAGCCATACACTTATATCCAAAAGGCGTAAATACATTAGGGTCTCAGACAATACTCTGAGATTAGAGGATGGAAATAAAGAAAGGTCTGAACCCTTCATAATATTACAAAGCTGTGAAGCTAATCCTGAAGCACTCTGACTCCGGACTTCTTGTTTGGTGAGATAATTCTATTACTTTTGCTATGCCATTTACATTGGGTATTCTATTTCTTGCAGCCAAATGAATATGAGAGAAAATCAACACATTAACTCACATTAGCTGACAAAAAATTTAACCACCATTATTCAACAAAGAGCTATATCTATACCAAATAATATTTATCTAAACTTCTGAATTACCTTTATTGGACAGGTATGCACTTTATTCTCTCATTTAAACTAAAGCAAACTTTTCCAATGACAATTATTTTATAATTTGTGTGTTAAAAATCACATTCAAATGGATTCAAATCCTAAAGGTATTGTCCACCTACAATATGGCACTCATAATTCAGCTGAGGCTCTTTGTAGAGTACTTTAGCTACATATGTTGTTTGTTTGTTTTTACTTGGGATGAGGTTGGGCAGAATTTCCATAAAGTCAAATAGTGATCAAAATTTACATACACTCGCATCTGAGTTTTGTTTTGTTTTTCTTTTCTTTTATTTTTTTGGAGACAGTGTCTCGCACTTTTGCCCCAGGTAGAGTGCTGTGGCATCACAGCTCACAGCAACCTCACAGTCCTGGGCTTAAGTGATTCTCTTGCCTCAGCCTCCCAAGTAGCTGGGACTACAGGAGCCCGCCACAACACCCAGCTATTTTTTGGTTGTAGTTGTCATTGTTGCTTGGTAGGCTCAGGCTGGATTCAAACCTGCCAGCTCCAGTGTAGGTGGCTGGCGCCCTAACCACTGAGCTACAGGCGTGGAGCCCTGAGATTTTGTTTTATTATTATATTATATTATTGGGTAAGCACACATCTAACAAAACAAACTACAAATTTCCAATAATAATCACTTTTTTGAAATGTGTCTTAATTGTTGGGGGACAGAGGTCCCAGTTCCCCAATTCCAGTTAACCTAACTCAATAATTCGGCAGAACTAGACAGTTTGACTGAGGCCCGGCGGAAATCAAAAGAGAATGTGTGTAGAGACTCAAAGTAAAACTGGGGCAGCACAGGCAGCATGCACAGAAAATAAACGTAATTTTGCACAGGTTTTAGTGTAACAAAGAGATGTTTTATTTAAGAGCAAAGAGAAAGCTTAGAGTACGTCTGAGTAGAAGGCAGAAATAGGTTCCTGTCAGGAGTGAGGAGAGAGACGGAAATGCAAGGACAGTGTAGCGGGACAGAGAAACCGCACCTCCTTCCGCTCTGCCCTGGTCTCTCTGCACCTCCAGCATTAGTGTCCTTTTCTACTGGTCACTGATTCCCTAGGTTACCTCATACACACACGTTCTTTTCCCTTGTTCGGCCGGAGCTCCTGCGCGGTGATCTAATTGTTGAATGTTCCTCTGGGCCCCCAGAGTTCCATGTTCAGCAGGCCGAGCTTCCCCCCCACTCCCCTCAAAGCCCCTTTCTCTGTCCCTTCTCGCTAATGTTACCATGTGATTCATACCAACACAAAGAAGTCTTACCTTATTTTTTCTCACAACCTTTAACGTATATTCAGAAAAAAAAAAGCCACCTCTTTAAAGTTAATACCAACGTAACAAGGGGATAATTTATAAGCCTGTCACCCACCCATGATCCACAATAACTGAGTTACCTGTTGTTTTGCAGCAAGGTCAAGATAGAGTTTTAATCTACCATGGGTAATGGGGATGAAGAGATTGGCTTTAGGAAGAAAGTAAACAAGCACTCCACTTTGGCTGATAGCCTAGATAAATTTACTGTGTGAGTGGAGTCATAGAAATGGGATAAGGATTAATGGAGAAAAAGAAACATGAATTTCACATTTAAAAGATTAGGGAAATCCCAACCTTTATTATAAAATATCGGTGAGCCTACAAAGATGATTTATAATACTGGAAAAGCTTTAGATGTGCTTTGGCTAATGCTCCTGGGGAGCTCAGAAAACATAATCCAATTTCCTAGCGGTGTACAAAAGAGACGTACTTTAAAATAATTGCTATTTTAAACTGTAGCCTTCATGGAGCTATTGGCATCTAACCGCAACATAAGGATTAACAGAAATTGTTACACTGCTGTTTTAAAATGTGATATTTTTGTGTCCCATATTTGCAGCCCATGGCATGAAAAGCCAACTGTGTAAAAGAATTGTTTCAACTAATGCACACACCCCTTACCTGGCTGAGTCACCTCAGAGGGGGGAAAACAGAAGTGAATGGAAAGTCACGAAGCAGCAGTGTAACTTCTTAATTAGTTTTTTGAATGTCCAGTCCCAATCCTCTGGAAAAACAAGGCTACAGCTATCACACATAATTTGTGCTTTTGAAAGCATGTCCTTTCTTCTAGGCATTTATCTTTTCAAAACTTCCTGGAATATTCAGAAGCATTTCACTTCCAGGATTAATTATATGTCCAAACTAGAGCAACATAACAGACGTACTTACCTGTCTGACATTTTAAGTCATCTTATTTACCGCTTAACCAGAGGAAGAACAGGTTTCTTAGAGGATTTTATATTGTGAATTATCCTTAGAAAAAACTGCGCTCCAGAAATCTGGCTTACATCTGCTTTGCTTTAGCCCAATCAGAAGCCTATAAATGATTTCTCTGCTACAGGCTACCCTGGTTGTTTGTTCCATTCTGATAGCCAGTGTTACAACTTCAAGTATTAAAGTGGAATCAAACTACAGTCAAGTAATTCTGTTCTAGCCCCATCGTTGGTATGACGGATGCAGACTTTAGTAAACAGCTTCCAAGGGCTATCGTCTGCCATAGCTGAGGTTCATTTTCATGGGTAGTTTATCCCAGACACTGCTTCACAATCAAAAAATCTTGGCAAGGCTGAGTCCATGGCTCATGTCTATACTTTTATCATTCTGGGAGGTTGAAGAGCATGGATTGCTTGAGCTCAGGAGTTCAAGGCCAGCCTGAGCAAGAGCAAGACCCCATCTCTACTGAAAAATAGAAAAACTAGGGCACCGCCTGTGGTTCAGTGAGTAGGACACTGGCCCCATATACTGAGGGTGATGGGTTCAACACCAGCCCCAGCCATACTGCAACAAAAAAGTAGCTGGGTATGTGGTGGGCGTCTATAGTCCTAGCTACTTGGGAGGCTAAGGCAAAAGAATCGCCTAAGCCCAAGACCTGGAGGTTGCTGTGAGCTGTGATGCCACCGCACTCTACCAAGGGTAACAAAGTGAGACTCTGTCTCTAAAAAAAAAAATAGAAAAACTAGCTAGTTGTCATGGTGGGTGCCTGTAGTCCCAGCTACAGGAGAGGCTGAAGCAAGAGGATCTCTTTAACCCAAGAGATTGAGAATGCTGTGAGCTATGACGCTACAGTACTCTACCGAGGGCAACAGAGTGAGACTCCTCCCCCCCAAAAAAAGAAGAAGTTCCTTTATCTGCCTAAAATCCAGACCCACAAAACAAACAAACAAACAAAAAAAAAACCTTGGCAAGTAATCAAGACATTGATCAGCCTAAAGAACACTTAGCTCCTACCACTCTTTGATAACAATCAGAGAGGAGATGCCAACTTGTCAGTTTTTGGAAGAAGCTTATGATATTCCTGTTTAAATTCACTGAAAAGGGATAGGCATGGTGGGTCACACCTGTAATCTGAGAGGGTAGGAAGATTGCTCAGCCCAGGAGTTAGAGACCCACCTGAGCAAGAACGAGACCCTATCTCTACAAACAAATAAAAAAATTAGCCAGTGTGCGCCTGTAGTCCCAGCTACTCAGGAAGCTGAGGCAGGAGGATCACCTGAGCCCAAGAGTTGGAGGTTGCTGTGAGTTGTGATGATGCTGTTGTTTAAAATGCAAACGTGAACAGGTGACACAGTGAGATCCAGTCTAAAACACAAACAAACAAACCCGCAACAACCCAAATGTTCACCAACTCTTAGATTAGACAAATTGTGAAATATTCATATGATGGAATTCTACTCAATAAAAAGCAATGAACTGCTGATATGTATACTACATGTGATCCTTAAAAGCATTGTGATGAAAGGAAGGAAGTAGTCATGAAAAGACTGTAGACTGTATGTAGGTACTATTTCTGGCTGCCCCATTCACGTGTAGCATGTGTCATCACAGAATTCCAGTAGCACCTCAGCATGTGCAAGTTCAATATGAATCAAAGCAGGTACAAGATAAATATGTGATATCAACCTCTAAATTAGCAGCACACTGCCCTAAGAAGCCAGTCTTCCTCTTCAAGCCAGAGCTTCTTCAAATTAAAAAAGAAGGCATGGATATTCTAAGAAACAAGGGCAACTAAAAAGCCCGGTCATGTTCTTGCTTACATAGCTCCCATGTATTATGTTCCAACTGATGACACAGAAAGAAAGAAAAAGGGGGACATCCTCTAGAGAAGGTTAGTGGGATACACTCATACAAAGAAGTGAGACGCCAAGTTGGTTTGGGCAATAATTCCATATGCACATGTACAAGCTATAAAACACAATGTGGGTAATTTGAGTGATTCTGCATTTTAGATGAAGGTTCACATTTGCATTTAAAACCAGCATTGAACAATATAAAGACGAATGGCAACATTTATTCTAATAATTTAAAATTTTTATTTTTCTTTATTTAGAACATTAACTAGCACATACAAATACAATGAAAAAGAGATGAAAGACATCACAGAAGAAAAGAAAAATCTTTATATTTCTTTACCTTAAATGGCACTCTCTTCCCTACTTTTTGAACAAAGGGCCCCCATTCTTATTTCATAATAGGCCCCCACAATGATGTAGCACTATCTGGACTTGGCCCTGAAAGACAAAGGGTAGCAGAGAGGATTGTGAAAAGATACCAGAAAGGAAATTGGCATGACCATATTTGTGCTTTAGAAGGCTTGCTCTGGGTACAGTGGTACATGGGTTTGGGGGACAAATGTATTGGAGATAAGCAATCCAATTATAATCCAATTATAATGATGGCAATAGGAATGTAGGGGAAAGGATTGATAGAAGTAAGTGGGTTGTGAAATATTAAGAGTTAAAATGGTAAAGATAGCTAGATGTAGTGGTGTGTGCCTCTAATCCCAGCTACTTGGAAGGCTGAGGCAAGAGGATTGCTTGAGCCCAGAAATTTGAGGCTGCAGTGAGCTATGATGAAGCCTCTGCATTCCAGCCTGGGCAACAGAGCAAAATACTGTCTCAAAAAAAAAAAAAAAAAAGGATTGCTAAAACTTGTTGACAAGTTTTGTCTTTTATTAGCTATCTCATAATGAGATTAAAATCCTTAAGCATTCAAAATAACTTTATCTTTTAGTTAGTATTTCTCAAGCTTTTGGCATCCATGAACCACCTGATGTCAGTTTGTTCTCCACAAAGACTCAATTCTAGGTAAACTTAAATATCTACCACAGTTTTTTAAATAGCGAAATAAAACACATTCTTTTAAAATTTAAAATAAGAGCTGTGACACCACAACACTCCACCAAGGGCGACAAAGTGAGACTCTATCTCTAAAAAAAAAAAAAAAAAAAATTTAAAATAAGAACTTATTTATATCATCAAGAGGAATGATATTATTTGCTACTTTCCACTAAAGTGATGGTATCCTTCTGGCACAGTAATCAGGAAGGTCAATCTTCCACACTGAGTTTTTCCTTTCTTTACTCTTTTTTAAATCCTAAATTTGAAAATGCTCACTCAAATTATAAATCAAAATTAGAGTGACTATTGTCCCAGTTTCCCAGGTTATACATATTGTTCAAGTAGAGCTATCAATAATATCACTTTTGGTCTCAACTGTGTGGCTTGGACATAAATTACTCATTCATCCCAACCATCAGCTATGGTAACAAAATTTGGGGGGGGTATTTTTGTTTTTTTGTTTTGAGACAGAGTCTCACTCAATCGCCCTGGGATTGAGTGCCATAGCATCACAGCTCACAGCAACCTCAAACTCTTGGGCTCAAGTGATTCTCTTGCCTCAGCCTCCTGACTAGCTGGGACTACAGGTGCCCATCACATGCCCAGGTATTTTTTAGAGATAGGGTTTTGCTCAGGCTGGTTTTGAACTCCTGAGCTCAAGCAATCTGCTTGCCTTGGCCTCCCAGAGTGCTGGGATTACAGGCGTGAGCCACCAGGCCCAGCCCCAGCTATGGTAACAAATGCTAAGTGACACTGTTCTTTTTTTTTTTTTTTTTTTTAATTAAATCATAGCTGTATACATTAAGATGATCATGGGGCATCATACACTAGTTTCACAGACTGGTTGACACATTTACATCACACTGGTTAACATAGCTTTCCTGGCAATTTCCCAGTTATTGTGTTAAGACATTTACATTCCACATCTGTCTTGGTCATAAACAGAAATATTTTTAGGACTTTTTTTTTTCTCCAAGACTGATTGAGTGCAAGAATTTCTGCTGGAATGGACTGTATACCTGCTGTTAAATAAGCATATAAGATGTGGTTAAAAAAATAAAAATAAAAAAAGTGCTAACAACTAGATATTTAGCTTTATGAGTGCACATTTAGCTTTAATACAGCTCCCCTATAGTTCATGCACAGTTTTCTCATAGGCCAGCTATTCAAGGAAACAAAGATAAATATTTTAGTGTAGTACATATCTAAATATATATCGTAATGAATTAAATAGATTTTGATTAGACATTTTAGAATTACATAGATGAAAATACTAAAGGATATTTCCTTCAAAGTGTTTTCTAAAAGACACTAAGGGAAATAAAAAAGCTAAGCCATTAAAAAAAAAAAAAAGTAAAAAGTACTTAATTTGTAAGCTTTTTCTAAATATGCCTCCTGCCCCTCTTGGAATTGTTTGTCAAATTTTAGTTTGTTTCTACTTAATTAATAAATAAGTCTTTAATAAAAGGGTAGTTCCAATTTCACCTATATGTGTACTTTTATATTTACACTTTTATTTTTCTTCTTATATTCTGGGGCCATATACCATAAAATTTACAGAAAAGAATGTAATTACCATTAAGCATAGGGCTACATTCTCCTTAGCAAGTCATATACACATACAAAAAACTAATTTGGAGTTGTACTTGGTATTTCAATATTTTTAGCTGCTTGGTAATTTAATTACAATGTGGTGTGATTAGGGTTCTTTGCTTTTCTTCAGTAAACAGTCCATTTATCTTTATTAACTTCTCTATATGGAATATGTTTCCCTAAGGAGGAACAAGAAAATAAGGCCAGTCAGTTCCCCAAGGTTTAGCTATCAGGTGTTTTAACTTTCTGAAATCAAAATACTTGAAGTCTCTTGTTTGGGTTGGAAGTATTGAAAATATTAAATCAAGAAATGAAAACTTTGGAAAGACCTACTCCTTGATTCAGAATACATTTATTAACTCTACTATTTAAAAACTGGTTTTAAATTTCTGGGTAGAATGATGCATTTCTAAGTGCCCCTAAAGGAATATTTTCCAGCTTTCCCAATATGAAGAAACAAAACAAAAGAAGGAAAAACTAGCAACTTCAGACAAAGAGATCAGCATGATGCAAAGAAGTGAAAAAGGTAGTGAGAAGTGAAAACGAGATAGAGTTGGATTGAGGAAGAAAACGGTACCGTTTCAATATGTGGTAAATTTGCCCTTACTTTGTGAAAATAAATGAGCTGAGAATGCAGAATTTTCTAAACTTGAGTGTTTGGTCCTCTCTGAAGTTGGATTTAAGACCTATACAAGGGATTCTCAGTAGGGAGAGAAGACCCTGGGTTTTGTCAGAATTATTAAGAACTTTCTTTCTTTCTTTCTTTCTTTCTTTCTTTCTTTCTTTCTTTCTTTCTTTCTTTCTCTCTCTCTCTCTCTCTCTCTCTCTCTCTCTCTTTCTCTTTCTTTTCTTTCTCTCTCTTTCTCCTTCCTTCCTTTCTTCCTTCATTCCTTCCTTCCCTCCTTCCTTCTTTTTTTTCTTTCTTTTTTTAATTTTCTTTTTCCAACTAGACTTACCTACCTGAGCAGCAACTCAACTACTGAGAGTGTTGCTTTTGAATCCTAATTGTGTACGATTGAACCCAACTCTTCCACTACATTTACACAAGTAGTACTGCTCAGAATGCTTATTTTCTATCCCATAGGATCTTCAGCTATGAAAGGGAATCACAACTGCAAAAATCACTAGAATTTTTGCAAGTCAAAATAAGATAATCCACATAAACAGCAAGAACAGTGCTTGACACTTAAGTCCTCAACAAACATTCAATAAATATTAGCTATTATATGCTAATTATAAATTGTTATATAGCTAACAATAAAATATATATTATATAGCTAAATCTAAGTTATTATATAACTAATAATAAAAATACTATTTATCATATATAATCATTAGCTACACGGAGTTACACTACACTAGTGCAGTGTTTTATATGTTAACACTTACAACTGGTGAGAAAGAAAATCAGTTGAAATTTTTAATTATAAATAAGGAAACTGGACATTTACTCTCCACAACCCATCAAAGGATGGGTAAGCAAATAAACAAGGCATGGATTCTTCTAATCTTTACATTACCTTCCCCTCTGGGCTCCCAATTTTTTAACCTTCATGAAGTGTTAGCTAATATCGTAAAAGAAGTGAGTGACGTGCCTGTAAGTATTGTAGAGCCAAGTGACACAGATGACAATATATTCAGAATGAACATTGACCAGGGAAACCAGAAACCAGGAATTAACGGTGAGCAAAAGAACGTTTACAGTTACATGAAGGCATTCGAATCAAAAATCTGCATTTCGACTGCTAATTTTATCCATCAATCTGCCAGTTAACATTACGTTTTAGAAGCAGATTTGATCATTATCTACACGAGCATAAAATGAGCAAACATAGACAATCTTTTTTAAGATTGAGTAAATCTTACTAAAAGAATGAATGTATGGCCTGAGATGGATATTAAAGGACTAAGGAAAGGATTCCCCACCACTATATTCCATCTCTGAGAACAATTGGTTGGCAAATATCAAATAAATATTTGTGAGTTAATCAAGAAGACCCAGAAACACATTTATCATAAAATTACCTACTGATAATCAAAAGGGTGAATGGGAAAAGGCTCTGCTACTTTAAGAAGAAAGCAGGATGAAAGCGTCTGCAGATCATCTAAATCAAAGTTACTCAGTGAAAGCCAAGGGGGTTTCAGTTTGCCTGTAGGGCTCCAGCTGTGCACCAGTCCTTTTTGTCCTTGCTGACCCCCCAGGACATTATTTTTCCTCCCAGACTGCCTACTCTCGGGACTTCAGGCTTTGGCGTCAGTCACAAAATCAACAGCCTTACAGACACAGTTTGATCTTATCCCACAAGCATGTTAGTCAGATCCCTGCAATGAATACGTGAGAGTCATGTTTAATAATATCCCAGCAGTTTTGCTTGTCTGATTAAAGAAAGACTAATTAAAAAAAAATAACTAGATGACAGGGATACAGTTAAGATATAACACACACACACACACACACACACACACACACATATATATATATATATATTTTTTTTTTTTTTTTTTGACAGAGTCTCACTATGTCGCCCCTCGTAGAGTGCTGTGGCTTTACAGTTCACAGCAACCTCAAACTCTTGGGCTTAAGCAAGTTTTTTGCCTCAGGCTCCCAAATAGCTGGGACTACAGGCTCCTACCACAATGCCTGGCTATTTTTTGTTGCAGTTGTTTAGCTGGCCCGGACTGGGTTTGAACCCACCATGCTCAATGTATGTGGCCAGTGATGTACGGGCACTGAGCCAAGATATAATATTTTAGAACATGGCCTTGAGTATCTTCTAACTTTGAAATGAATGAACTAAATAGCTAATTTTATTAAATATTTAACATGTACGAAGCACTCTTCCAGGGTGTTTATATGTATACATTTTCATTCTACTAACATCAAGATATATATAGTTACTATTTTAAAAGTAATGAAAGTATACTACTGAGAGGCTGAGGAATCTGATAAAGATTAGATACTTAAAAACTGCCAAATTAGACTTCCAACTCTAATGTAGACAACTTCAGACCCTGAGATTATGCCCTTAAATCCCTTCGCATCTTTTTTAAAATTACTTCACCTATTCTGGAGAGTTTCATATCTCTTCTATGTTAGTATCACACATTCTCTTTATCTATGGGCCATAATAAACTTTGATATTCAAAATCATCAAAAACAGTTTCTTACAAGTTCACAGTTACTAAGACAATTTGACTAATTTTTTGTTTTGTGCTGTTCAACAATGTCTGAATTTGTCTAGTCATACTAGCTAGGTTGATCTTGGGCAATTTAATTAAAATTTCTAAGGAGCATGTGTAACTGTGAGGATTCATCTTGCAGCCACACATGCACCTTAGGAAAATTAAGTAACTTATATGTATAGGAAGGGTCAACATATTTGGCTTACTATATTCTGCCTTATTCATAGCAAACAATAAGAGAATCATTGAAGTGGAGACAATAGAAGAGGCCAAGAAGGCGTGATTGAAGTCAGGGAGAGGGGTCAATGAAACAATAGTACATGTGATTTAGAACACTTATGAATAGTTTTGATAAAGGTGAACTTTTTAAAAAATTCTGAAGTAACAGCAAAAGATAAATGAAAAGAACAAAATGAAGGTATCATTTGTTTGATGCAAGACAGGGCAGACAGAGTGTCCTAAGAGGGCGTGTAGCACTGGTCTTGTGCTATGTGGCTGGTGCAGTCACATAGGCCCACACTGAGAAGAGTCCTGGTCTTGCTTTGCTGTTCACCATTTTGAAATTCTTAATTTATGAACAATAAAATCTATGTTTTTACTTTACACTGTGCCCTTCAAGTTATGTTGCTGGCCCTGGAGAAATCTGTTCTCCAAAAAGTAAAAGAGGAGGCTGTTTTATTAAGAGAGAAGGCTTAACTTGAAGGTCGTTACAGATATTGTGGGGAATAGGCTGTTATTGTCCCCCCTGATAAAATGCAAATCAATGATTCATAGCAAGGAACCATTTGGAATTTGGGGAAATGAAGGTAGGCGTATATTTCTCTGGTTTCACAGAATCAGGAAACTGAGAAAAAAGAATCTCAGTGAGAAATTTCTGTGAATGAAGACTGTGACTCTGGGAGCAGGGATTCAAAAGAGAGGTTGAAGGGACAAGAAAAGGAAGAGATTTGACTCAATTCTGAAGGACAGTGACAAAGGAGAGCCGTGGAAGGGAAGATGTGAGGATCTCACTGGTCCCTCAGTTTGGAGACTGAAGATTATGGAGGTGACTAAAGAAAATGGGGATTGAGCGGAACATCCAATTGTTCAATAATTGTGTGACGTGAACATCAAATGTGTAAAATAAAATGGTGGCAGTACATGAATAAACTGAGAATCTCCACAGGGTTACGCAGCACGAAACTGGAAAATCGCTTCCTCTCCCTGTGTTGGAGAAAAATATGGCACAGCCATAGAAAGAACCATTAGGGAGTTGGAGTCCTAGAGTTAGTATTAGAATTAGCCTTCCAGTGATTATATAAACAAGCAAAATTAAATAGCTAGGATGTGTCTTTGGACAAATCATAAGACTAATTGGAGTAATAAACAGAATAATGAGACGCAATATTCATGATATAGGAATATGAAGGCTCCACTGCTAGGCACTTACTATTTAGGAGGAAGATCTATGATTCTTATTAGAGAAGTTTCCAGGAAATTCCTGCCAAAATTCCAGTAACTCATTAATAAGAAGTTTTCAGTTCAGCTTCCTCTACTTGGGACGGACCATTCTAGGTTTAGAGGTGATAAAGGCAGCAGGGATTGAGTAGATGGCACCAGTTAGCAGCAGAGGTCTTCTCCTCATGAGCCTCCTTAAAGAAATTTGTACACCTTAATTTGCTCTTCCATCTAATAGTTTACTCTTCTCATTTCTATTTTAATGACCTAACCATATGTCACTGGTGTTGCAGAAATGAAATTATGTTTCTCTCCTATGTACAGGTTATTGCATGGAAGGTCACTGGCTAACCCATGAAAATTTCACACCCTTGTTCTTGTCATGAAACCCGTCACAGTGAACCTCTTTTCATGTGCTCCAGAACAAGCCTACAGGTCTTGCAATTACAACCGTCCTTCCAGTTCTGCCAGCATCTGTCCCTTGGTAATACATTACTGCACATATCTGTTTTCCTACTGGTGATCTCTTCTGTTACCCTCACTTGGGGAGGGCATATTTCCTTACAGGAGTATCCATTGTGTACCCAGCTTATAGACAGTTTTCCTGATGTTTTAGGATTAAAGTAATTTCAGAATGGAGAGCAACATGACACTGTTGCCAGAAATAGTTACCCGTAGCATACATAGGCCTGAGCATAATGTCATAATTTTAGCTGAGCTTCTTAGTATGGGATCCACATTAGTCCCCACAATTAATCTCCTCACATTTAATATCTTAACAATTTCCATTTCAAGACTAATAACAGGCAGGCCCTGAGATGTGTGGACAATCATTCCCACTTACGGTCCAATAATCATGCCATTTTCTGACCCTTTATAATAAATAGCAAAAGCATTTTTTTCAGTGGTAATCTTACCTCTTTCCCTTGGAGCAGCTCTTTCTCTCTTCTATTCTATAGAATCCATTTCCACTAATGTTAGAGTACATTTTTGAAAGCCTGGGTTATTAAGTCCTAAATGATATTACACTTTAGGCCTTGGTAATCTAGTTCAGCAAGTGTCAAGTCAAGGTCACTTCACTCTTTTTGATACTTCCAGTAACAAAAGATTGAGAAAAATTCTAAACCTTCACATGTCCCCTTGCATTGGCCTAAGGGATATGCAAATGCTCTGACAACACACACTTATTTCCCTAAAATAAATGCTCTTGTGAAATAACAAATACGTAGGGGAAAATTATTTAAATTTGCTGTAATATTTTATGTTAAAGACATTTTATCTATAAAATTGGACAGGTGACTCTAAAGCATATGCACCTGTAATATTTCCCCGCACTTAGGTCATTCCAAGAACAACAGTAGGCTTTAAACATTACATGTAAAAATAAAAATACAAAAACAGCCATTTTTTTGTATTTATAATTATACAAAGCAGAATTTTTCTGTCAAAATTAAAATCCAGTAAAACCCTAAATATGTGAAAACATTCACAACTCCTGACTGGAAAATTTCATTCTATTTAAGTAAATTTAACGTTCAGTTCTCATCAGACAGTATCATGTCATACAAATATTGATTTCAGCTCCTCAAGTTTCCTTTTGCTTCTGAATGTTGCTGTGTTTTCTGAGCTTCAGTTCCTTATCTAATTCCTTTCACATATAATCATCTATCACTTACTATCACATGTCATCTTCCAATAAAAGCACATGGACATTGGAGTATAAAAGCTGGAAATATGAGAGGAAATGTTAATTATAAAGCAACACCAAATAAAAGGAAAATATAACATAAATGGTTTAGCAGATACCTTAAATGCCATCTATCTTCTACCTGCCTGAGATTTCAATACTTCCTGCTTTTATATTTATAGTTCTCCGGCAACACAACTAATTTAGTGAAGTTCCATTCAGCAAACGTGCACCAATCATTTGCTAAGTGTAAAACTCTGTGAAGTAAGTAGCACTTACAGGTAACAAAGACGTAGGGCATTCCATAAAGGAGATCACAGTTTAAAATGAGATGTACAATGTGGACAAGTAGTTACATTTAATTATATGCTCAAATACCAGAGGAATTATCCTGGGGAAAATACTAAGGAAAGCACATGTAAAGGCACGGCAGTGTAGAAAGAAAAACAAAGTCATCGTCTTCACTCTTCTTCTGCTGGAGCTTTCTCCTTTGTATGAGAAAATAAATTAAATTTTGTGATGGTATCCATGAGAAAAAAATGATGTGTAAATATTCAAGGACATCTGGTTAGAAGAAAGATGGAATATATGGAGCAAGTTAACGTTTCTCCACATCACACAGAAGGGAGCAAAGTATTGGGAGAAGACAGTTTGGATGAGAAAACCCAAGACCAAAGGAGCAATGTCATTCTGAAGTAAGGGAATCATAAGCTCCCTGGAATTTCACAGTTTCAGGTAATAGATAATGAGTTAATGCAGCTTTATTTAAGTTTGGCTGTATGTAAACTGTTGGACTTTAAAAAACATTTTGGACCCACCACCTCTGGCATATGAGGTCAGGAGTAGGGGGCTGGCCCCATAAGCCAGAGGTGGCAGGTTCAAGCCCAGCCCCAGCTAAAAACTGCAACAACAAAAATAAATAAATAAATAAAATAAAATACTTAAAAAAAAAATATTTTGGAGATACTACAAACTTCTCTGTGGTCTGTATCTCAGGATGTGATACCATCAAAAGACCTGATTGTGGATGTTATAAACTTGGAGGTGTTGCAGATGCATGAATGATCTTTCTGTGATCTGGAAACTGTGTGTTTAAGCAAGTCACTAAGGATATGCTAATGATATGTTTTGAAGTATCTGATCAATCAATTGGGCAGCATTTATGTTTACAGAACATTATGTTCAACAACTGCAAAACACATGTGCTTTCCAAGTGTGCATGGCATAGCACTCACTGTAGTCCATTTGCTGAGCCCAAAGGCAAATCTCTACATGTTTTAAAGTACGGAAATTACATAGAACATTTTTTTCTGAACAATAATAGTATTAAATTATACATTTTAAGATATCCATAAAATCCTTCAAATTTTGGGAATTAAATAACAGAGAATACGGAATGGAATCATAAAGGAAAATTGAAATAATTCAAGTTTACTGAAAATGAAATCACACCATAGTTCTAGAATCATACAAGGCATTGTTGTGCCTATAGTTAATAATACTATATTGTACACATAACAATTTTTAAAGGTAGATATCATGTTAATTGTTCTTACTACAATGAAACTGTGTAGACTGTAGCTGTAGCAGTGCTTAGAAGGAAATGCATTGCTGTGTCTACTTAGAAAATAAGAAAGGTTAAAACTAATGATCTATGTTGCCACTAATGAAAGTACAAAAAGAAGACCAAGTTAAACACAATCAGAGTAAATAAAAATCACGATGGAGTAAAGTAATAAAATGGAAAATAGGTAAAACGATTGAGGAAAATACTAACAGCAAAAGTTGATCTTTGAAATTTTAATAAAATTTATAAACCCTTAGTAAGAGTGATTAGGGATTAACAAGAGAGAGAGAGAGAGAGATGCAAAATTTTTCAATGTCTTAAATTAAAAAAAATGGTATTACTACAAATCCAACAGTCATTAAAAGATAATAAGGAACTTTAATGAAGTGTTTTGTCAGTAAACAAACTATCTTGAATGAAAGTCCAATTACCAAAATACAAACCCCAACAAAATAGAAACCAAAAGCAGTAAAAAATTTGAAAAGAACTTGTATCTATCAAAAACTCTGGGCTTTTAATTAAAACTTTTCTACTAGCAAAACTCTGGGGCTATAGGCTTCAAGGTAAACTCTACTGGTGACTCAGTGAAGAAGTTGTATCAATCACACCCAAAGTATCTCAGAAAATAGAAGAGGTCAGATCCCTTTCCCAATCATTTTACATGTCCCACTGTTGCTCCAATACTAAAGCCTGACAAAAACATTAAAATATAAGAAAATCAGAGACTGATTATCTATTTGAATATGGGCACAAGTATCTCATACATATTGGCACATCAAACTCAGCCTTATGTAAATGCCAAATATAAAATCAAATGTATTTAACCATACCTGGAAAGCAAAGTTAGTTTAGCAGCTGAAAATTAGCAGTAAAATAAGACAATGTAAAAATACTATATGATCCTTGCAGTACATGAAGTATGAGCATTCAAAAACTTCAACATGAATAATTTAAAAGACCTTAGTGAGTCAGTAATTGAAGAGTATTTCATTGATCAGTTATAGAGTATTTATGAAAAAAACTGTACCAAAAATAGGACATAAAAGTCAAATACAGAATGTCTTCTTTCAAAGCAGGAAAGAATGCAGCCATACACACTTTCAGCGCTTCTACTGCAAATTGTATTAGAAATGTTAATCAGTGATAATAAAATAAAAAAGTAAAAGGCATAAATCACACAATATGTAAAACTTTTATTTTTGGAAAATGACATGATCATACACAGCATTAACCCTCTGAAATCTATATAAAAATTATATGAGTTGGCTTTTGTTCCCCAAATATCAGTATATTGAAGACTTAACTCCCAGTACATCATGTGAACTTACTAGGAAATTGGTGCATTACAGATGTCACCAGTTAAGATGAAGTTGTTGTGGAGTAAATCCAGCCTCTCATCTAATGTAACTATATATTTATAGAAAGAAGGAATTTGGACATGCACATTCACGTGGGGAGAATGCTGTGTGAATTGTACTTATGTAGCCACAAACCAAGGAACTACCAGATACTAAGAGAAAGGCCCCAGCCAGATTCTTCATAAGGCCTTTGGAGAAAGCACCGCCCGGCCAACATCTTGATCTCAGATTCCAACCTCAAGAACTGTGTGAAACATTTATCCTGGGGAAGTCACTCAGTTTATGATACAGGCAGTCCCGAGTTACAAACTTCTGACTTACATACAATTTGTACTTATGAATGGAGGCTATTACCCATGAGTTATAAAAAAATCCAACAGACATACAACTCATATTTTATTTTATTTTATTTTTTTTTTTTTTTCTTTTTTTATTTATTTATTTATTTATTTATTTATTTTTTATTGTGGAGAAGGGGCAGGGAAAGAAGGCGGGGGAAGAGGTGAGTGACAGGGTCGGGCCAGTGGCATGGTACCACATTGGCTGTATCTAGGTAGAGGCAGTTT